>JAAGNO010025864.1:28823-40924 GCA_033439905.1 Ceryle rudis
CTGGGGACTGAAACTGTGCAAAATAGTAAAAGCTCCCTGTTAGAAGCTGGTGGGAACAGCTATGAGGAACAAGGCAAACTAGAAGAGAGCAAGAGCTGTTGATTAAATACTTGTTAGGGTAAGAAAAAGGTGAAAGTAGATTTTTCTGGGAGAAGTAAATAAAAACTGGGAATGAAGGAATTTTATTGAAAGAGTCAAGCATTTTGTGGTGAAGTTGGTTTTGCTATTGTCCACTCTGTTATGCTCAATATATTCTTTATGGAAATAGTGAAGGCATTCTTATACACAAAGACTTTGTTTAGGATCAGAATACTTCTAAAATTCCTGCAGATTAGATTAGTACAACACCAGACCAAAGCAAAAATATCATAACCACTTTGATTATTTATATCTAAAAAGTCCCATTTTTTTCCTCCTTGTCTGCCTGTGGCTTTAAACAGATCAAAACCAGAATTTAAGACTAGGAAACGAATAAAGCAGCAGTTAGTGACAATTAACAGAAAATAAAGATCTCTAAAGTCAGGCTGTAAAAATACACAACTGTTTTTCCAGCTGCTGCAATGCTAGTATGAGCGCTGATTTTATCTTACTGTAATTTGACTGTTTGCATTCAACTTTTCTCTAACAACTTTGATTAAAACCTGGCCAAGAAATAACATGAACCCTCAGAAAATAAAAAGAACCAACCCTCTTATCCACCAAACTAGCCTGTCTTCCACAAAAGATTTACTTCCAAATCTATCTAATTCTATATCCAATCATTCTTGTTTCTATAATATATGGTTTCATTTCTGCTAGCTCTGCTGTTTCACTAGTGAAGGAGAGGAACATCCTACCATCTACCCCTATAGCCTGATTTCATAAGGCTTCAAAATACCAGTTGTTAACATTGCACAGATTCTCAGGGCACCATCACACTACTCCTTTCCTGCATTTGCTTCCACCCTTCGCAGGACAACTGCCCCCTTTACGGATACCATCCAGATCAGTTGCTGGAGTCACTGTAATCTCAAAGGGCTTTATCATCTATTTCTTTGCAGTGCATTTACAAAACAAAAAGCTCTTGAAATCAGAAATAAACTCTAATAAACTCCCAATCCTCGTACTCTTGTCTTGACTATAAAGGAAAAAAAAAAAAAAAGGCAAGGAATATTCCTTTTGTGAAGAAGGGAAAATGCCAACAAATTTACTGGTTTTGTTAAAAACTAGTGCGGCATCTGTTTTCCTTTCAATATTAAATTCCTAATATTAAAATAAATATCAACCCCTCCTATGAGACTTGACAAGATGCAACCAGGGACGGGAAGAGAGCTGGCTGAGACTATTGTGAGGCTGCTTTCTATCACCTTTGAATAGCTGGAGAAATCAGAAGAGCTCCCTGATGACCAGAAAAAGGCAAATGTCACACCCATCTTCAAAGAAAGCAAGAAACAGGCTCTGGGGAATTGCAGGCACAATGAGCGTCACCACACTTGATTTGAAACATTAAGGTTTACATGCAGATGGCTAATCCCAGCCTCCAACATCACTAAGAGGTAGCAACATAAACATGGCAGAGCACTACAGATGTAAAAGACAAAGGCAGGGTGGGTATGACCTTAACAGAATTCATGATTATGGGAGACGTTTCCAGGATGGTCTCTTGTAAGTACCAAATAAACTTCTAAAGTTAACACAACCAGGAAAAATGGGTTTGAGCTAGACATGGGCAGACTTTTAGGAGGAAATAAGGTGATCAAGGGGTAGAACTTGGAAAAGGTTCAGGGGGAAAAAAGGAATATAAGGAGAAGCAAATCATACCCTCGAGGTTTTGGGGAGGTCCCTTTTCAGGATTCCTGGGCCTGATCTATGCAGCTTGGAGCAGGACAATAAATCTGTTGCTGGTCCAACATACATGTCAGACTTACTTCTGTGGTCAGGATGGATTTGCTGTTGAAAAGGGACCAACCAGGTAAGATAGACTGGACAAAGACAAGCAAATCATCCTGTGAGCCATATCCAGCCTCAGGAAGAGCAAGATGACTAGGAGCAGTCAGTACCTTCACTGAGGAAAATTATGCTTGACTAGCCCAATGAGCTTTTTATGATGGGATGGATGGCTCAGTGGAGGAAGTAGTATAAGTGCTCTTCCCCTTGTCTTTAGCAAGTTCTTTGACACAATCTCCCACAGTGCTATTGCAGCCAAGACTGGAAGGTATGGACTCCATGGTTGGATTATAAAATGGCTGAAAAACACTCTGGACTGTCAGTGCTTTGAGTCAGCCCTGCTCTGAGCTGGAAACTGGACTAGATGACCTTTAGAGGTCACTTCTAATCTAGATTATTCTATAATCTAAAAATTCCATGGCAGTATCAAATCAAGGGATAAAGTTTAGCTGAAGAAAACATAAAAAAGAAGCATTTTACATGTCTCTCTCAATTTTATAATGTTGAATTATCACATAGTGTACAGCTGAGGAGAGAATCACATCCCAAAATGGCTTCAGATTTTGCCAAGTACAGGTTTTCCTGTCAATTAGTATCTTTTTTTCACACTTGCTATTTTCAGTCAAATATTGTGTTCCTCGCTTGAAAGACTAATTAAACACCGATTTCATGCAGTGAGGAGTGACCCTGAGTCCAGAAAACTTAAGATAGTAGAAGAACTAGAAAACATTATACACTTCCCAAATTAGTTTCAAGACTTGAAAGTTACCACCATACTGTAAAGTCATTAAGTTCCATTCATCTCTTGATCATATTTGTATGAAACATCAGGAACTGAAAGTTCAAGAGACATAAAATTTGCCATTCAAATGCAAACAGTCGGCAAGGTGGGACAGATGCCTACAACAAATTACCACAGCAGTCAATTGGAAATGCTCTCTTTTCAAGGAGATTTTAACACCACATAGGAATGTCTGTGATCATAACAAGACTGTGGGTAACATCAAACCAGCCAACGTTTACATCAGGGAGAAGACCAGAGAAACATCAACAGAACCAGATTTAAAAAACCCCAAGTATTTAAATACTGAGATGTACTACATACTAAAACCTGAACTAATTCTTTTTCAATTGGCCTTTTTAAAATTACAATTCTTGCCATGAAAAAAAGTCTGATTCAGGCACCATTAATTTTCTAGAAGAGGCTAAAGTCACTAAAATACTTGTAATGATCAAGTACATTAACGGTGTTCAGTTCTGAGTCATTAAAAATACCTAGAAAAGAACTTTCACTGAAAACTTTGTAAGCCTATGGTGGAGCTCGGTAACACTAAATTTCTTCTGGGGGAGGGAGGAGCAGTAGTGCAGAATCTGAGCACTACATTCATCAAGTCTCCCCTTTTTTACCTTGTGAATTTTACTTTGCCAGTGTGAAGTGCTGAAAAATAATTGAGTTATTAATAAGATGTTGGGGTTTTTTTCCAATATACAGGATTTACACAGTTTTGTTGATGAAGCTGTCTATCATTGAAGAACTTGTAGGATTAAGTGTGAAACTTGAGACAGACCCTTGATGAGGAAGAAACAGATTTCCTCTGCTGTATTTTCCTTAGGTGTGAAATGAAAATAAGGTTAAGACATGAAATCAAATTGAGATAGCAAATATGCCTTCACAAGCTTTTCTTGTTCCTGTTAAGCTAAAGAGAAAAAGAACATTTGCATTTTAGCTGACCTTGCTGTTAAGAAGGGAAGAAAGAGGAAGAATGACCCTAAAAGTTCATTGTGCTAAAGAGCTACCTCAATGAACTGAGACTATGATCGAGTGAAGGACTTTTTCTGCTACATCAGTATTCTGGTAGAGGGAATATTTGCTAATACTTTCTCCTCCAAACAGCTGAGTGATGTCTTGGGAGGGAAAGCTACTTCATGGGTTTAACAGTCATAGTCCAAAGACAAATTGCAGGGCTGGGATTTGCCTGGATTCTGCAGTACACTAAACCAGCATTGCTCTGTCCTGTCACCCATTCAGTGCTGAATACCTAGTAAAAAAATGCCTGTATTTCCAATTGCAGATTAGAAAGATAAATATTGGCAAGTCAGACTTTTATGAGAAATCATCTGACCTGTGTCCTGCAGGAGGTATGGTATTTCTCCATGTCTTTTGGAACAAGGTCAGCAACCCATCAATTTTAACAAGAGAATGAGAAAACTTGGACATATGGCAGGCATACATGTAAAACCAGGTGACAGGATATCAGCAGCACTAACTCCATCAGTACATGATGAAATAGTGAAGTGTTGTCAAATGATGAAGAAGAAAATAGCAGTCTCAGTCCAGACAAGATTCTCTTTGAAGTGAAACAAGCCGAAGGCATGGAAGATAATCTATCTTATTGAAACACAGAATTACAGAATCACAGAAAGGTGTTGGAAGGGACCTTGAAAGATCATCCAGACCAACCCCCCTACCAGAGCAGGATCACCTAGAGCAGGTCACACAGGAACGTATCCAGGTGGGTTTTGAATGTCTCCAGAGGAGACTCCACAATCTCCCTGGGCAGTCTGTTCCAGTGTCTGTCACCCTCACCCTGAAAAAGTTTCTCTTTATGTTTATATGGAACCTCCTGTGTTCCAGCTTGCACCCACTGCCTTGTGTCCTGTCACTGGATGTCAGGAGAAGAGCCTGGCTCCTGGCACTCACCCTTTACATATTTATAAACATTAATGAGTCTCCTCTTCTCCAGGATAAAGAGACCCAGCCTTTCCTCAGAAGGGAGATTTTCCACTCCCGTAATCTTCTTTGTGGCTCTGCACTGGACTCTTTCAAGCAGTTCCCTGTCCTTCCTGAACTGAAGGGCCCAGAACTGGACACAACACTCCAGATGTGGCCTCACCAGGGCAAAGTACCAGGGGAGGAGAACCCCTCTCGACCTACTAACCACACCCCTTCTAATACACCCCAGGATGCCATTTGCCTTCTTGGCCACAAGAGTGCATTGCTGGCTCATGGTCATCCTGCTGCCCACCAGATCTCCCAGGTCCCTTTCCCCTACGCTGCTTTCCAACAGGTCAGTCCCCAACCTATACTGGTACATGGGGTTGTTCTTTCCCAGATGCCAGACTGTACACTTGCCCTTGTTATACTTCATTAAATTTCTTCCCTCCCAACTTTCCAGCCTGTCCGGGTCTCACTGAATGGCAGCACAGCCTTCTGGTGTGTCAGCCACTCCTCTCAGTTTTGTGTCGTTAGCAAACTTGCTGACAGTGCACTCTGTTCCCTCATCCAGGTTGTTCATTGATATGCTGAATAGCGCTGGTCCCAGTACCAAACTTTGAGGGACTCCACTAGACACAGGCCTCCAACTAGACTCTGTCCCATTGAATCAAGCTAGACTGAGAAAAGAAGTGAAGCTGTAGACAGCTTGAAACATCCTAGAACAACAAAACCAAAAAATTGCAGAGCATCCTAGAGATAATTCTTTTTATACAGTACATCCCCCATGAGACACTGAGACAAATGTTACGAGTACCTATGATGACAGGTTTTTATCATCACTGCACAATGTTATAACAGTTCAGAAGGAAACATTATAGAACAGCTATACAAATTTTAACGATCCACAGAGTTACTAATCAAAGCAAATATATTTAAGAGAAGGTACAGGATTTTGTCTTCACAAAGGAAAACTATTTTTGTAACTTCTTACAGAGCTGCAACAGAAATAATACAGTTATGTTCAAATCAAGAAGGGAGTTCTCAATATTTTTTCTAAAAGCAATAATCTCATCAAGATATGTATGAAGTAAAGGCTGAAGTACTGGGATCTTTGAGGTAACGTTGTCTAAAGGTCTTGAAAAGCATGTACAAAATTACAATGGTTACATCAGACCCATGAACAGGTAAAAATTTGTTGCAAGCAGATTTGAGGGATTTAAGATGTAGCTTGTTATGAAAGCCAACGATGACATGATGAAAAAGGTAACGTTTCATGCATAAGAGACCCTGTACTATATACAGATATGTCAAGCGGCACAGAAGGATGCAGAAAGATCGTATAATAACAGCTTGTCCGTGATATTAAAGATGAGCAGGCTATACAGAAGACTAAGTGAATCTGAATATGCAACTTTATAGAGCCTCAAAGGAAAGTTTTTCTTACAATCACAGCTGCTGATGGCAAACAACCTTGGCATTATGATGGAGGAAACATTTGCATGAGCTGACTTCAAACTGTTCAGAGTACAAAACCTTGTGCCAGGCACAACTTTGCAAATTTTAGTTTATCATGGTTTAGGAATGTAAGAATTTCACAGGAGATTGCAAGCAGTCAAAAAAGGAAGCTTTGCTTTCATGAGTTCACCTCATAGCTAAATTATTTTCTTAATATGCACTTGGTACTTTTCTGAAGATAAAAAAATTATTTCTGATAGAAATTCAGATCTAAATTGTAGCTTCAGTTTTCATAATATGCTAGTGACTGTAGTCCCACTAAGAGAGAAACAGAACATTTTGTAAGATACAGGGAGTAAAACTGACTCATTTTTATTCTAGATATTCTCAACCTAATGAAATGGAGCGTTCCATTAAAATATGGATTTTTGTTATGTGATGAAATATTCATCTTGCTCTTCTGGAACAGGCATGCATCAATCGAGCACTGGTGTCCTGCCCTGAACTTCTGACAGAGTAATGATTGTTAAAAATAGTTATTCCTTCCTTCCTACTAGTTGCTTTATATGCACAGATAATACCGAAAATGGTTCACATCATTATGATTATTGGGTGAGAAAATAATGATTGAAAAAATGCATGACAAACAGCACCATGGAGTGACAGCAAGAGTTAAACATCTTTTCAGATTCAGGACTATAAGAAAAGACAGCTGGGTTATACTGCTGCAGCAGATAACCTTACTGCTGCAACGATAGGTGGTGTAAAAGTCCTGGGAGACACCAAAATCTAAAATGGGAATGGACATAGGGAAGTTATTCAATATCAGAGACCCCTGTGAGCAATGATCAGTGGTTGTACCCAAGTTCCCCTACAGTGAGACTTCACGTGTCTAGTGTTACATAGGCTGCACCAAGACCACAAGGGCATGGGTAGGAATCAAGAAGGTGGAGGCCTGTGAGACAGATACAGACAGTGTCCTTGCTCTTACATGCAGGAGTAGGCTGAAACAGGATTACACTGGTACCAAAATATCGGATCAGTTGAAATAGGATTAGAGGCAGTTCCGTTGGGTAAAATTTAACAACCTCCAAACTAAGGTGTGGAAGGTTAATTAATAATTTTTCAGCAGTTCTGTAATATTCTGTCCATGCCTGAGGGCTGGATGATGAGGACAGTGACTAAGAAATGATTTAGTAGGAAAGACTTTAATAAAGACAGTACATGTCTAAGTTGATACTCTTCATTTCACTCTAGGTTCCTGAGACTTTGAAGCCATTACTTTCATCATGGTAACATACACAGAGTTCTAGTGGGGTTTGTTTGCTTTAGTAAGAAGACCAACTATTTTTATTTATTTGCTTACATTTAGTCTTTATTACTATGTTTTGTTCAACATGAAACAGATCGAATAAACTTTCTCAAGACCTGGCCCTGATATTGACAGCTATTTTACAATAGCAGTTGAGTTCATTTGGGGAAGTATTCGGCAAATGTAAGTCATCCCCACAACAAGCCAACATCTGTGACATCTTACAGGTTTTTCAGGTTTGTGGATAGGTTTATCAAGAAGTATTTCCTACCGATTCAAGTATCTCCTTATCAAAACTTTTGTTTTGTTTAAACTTACATGATAATGATAATTCCTTATACAGCATTTCATAGGAGAGGTTTTATGTATTGCTTAAAAACAACTTGGAAAAAAGTGAATTATTATAGCAGAAGAATAAAATATTCTTTGAGCACAACATTTAAGCACTGAAAACCATACAAGGTATAGTTATTCCAGTTGATTAGTACTTAAATACCGTGCTAAGTCTCACTTGCATACTACTGAGTTACAGTTCTCAGATCATTTACTCATGATGAAATGCTGATAAGTACACAACACTAGAATGTGCATTTGCAAAACTTACAACAGGCTGAAGAATTTTATATGTAGTGTACTGTCCTTTCCGGTTCAGTAATGTGAAGATGCAATATGCAATGCCTTAAAAGCGTAAGACTTGAAATATATATTGAATGTATAATCATTATATGTATGTAACGTTTGCTATTTTAAATGTCTCATTAAAATATACATTAAAATACCACAACATTCTCACTTTTTCATTGTATCAGTAAAATCTCGGGTGTTTCTTTAAGACACTATTGTCCTTACCTAGAATATTTTGACCTACATTAAAACTAAAGTCTTTGCAGTCTTGCCAGAAGTAAAATAAGAAACCTTTCCCATTGCTCCTTCACCAAAACAACAGAGCATTGGTTTCAGGTTAGCCAGCACAGGTACATCCTGCCATTATGGAGTAGCTGGGTAAGAGTAGAAAGTTTGCTTCAATAAGTCACGAGTTATGTACGTACAAATGAACGGTTGTTGCACTTGCATGCCACTGACTGAAGACTGGCAGGAAAGTGAAAACCGAACAATCACTAATTCAGGTTTCAATTTCCATTTTTAGTTTACCATTGGTTTAAAGAAAGCTTAGTCACCAAGAAAATTTAGATAAATGGGTTATTTTTCAAGCTAAAGTGCACTTTTCACAAACAAGTTCACTAAAGCCACAAAAGTGTTTTTTCTTTTTTTAAAGACAAACATCCATAGCATAAGAAATGCTGTCTCGATTTCAGACTGAGGTGAGAAATTGACTCTGGATAGTGCTAGTTGTGCAAACACGGAGTTAAGTCTCTTGGTATTGCTAGACATTACAAACACAAAATAAAAAGAGATCTGTTTTGAGTACAGGCAAGGGAAACAAAAGGAAAAGCAGCCCTATTGTCACATCAATTCAATTTAGAACAAAGGTATATGTTGAGTCTCTCTAAAGGCTCTCTTTATTACCTGCTTTCCTCCTTGGATGTTTTCTACTGGCTAGTCATCATTTAGAAAGCCCCTGCAGGGCTTCTGTGCTTCTCAAAAGGATGTGCAATAGAGTATGTCACCCAAAATAATTATCTGCAACCACCATCTTACCTTAGGCTACGTGTCAATATGCACTCACTTGGTACTCAGAGACAGCATCTAATTCAGACCTGAAGGCAGATGTATGTGAATAATACTTACAGCAACAAAACAGGACTGAAGCTACAGCAGAACTAATTTATTAGTTAAAAAGGGCATCAACTAAAGATCTACAGTGTCTTTCATACTCTCGGTATTGTAATTTTTTTCCTTTTTCTTAGCATCCGAGAATGAAATTACATGCTGTCTTACCGAAAGCAACAGAAGAGACCAAAAGTGCTAGCCTTGCAGCCCTGCTTTCTCAGGGCGCCTGTGAGGTCACTCAGGTCACAAAACATATTCTGAGGTTACAGGAATTACGCTGGTTTAAATGTGTGTGTGAAAGAGGGAAAAAAAATAGGTTATGTAAGTGTAAAATATAAGGCTGTGAACTATAATACAAGCAAATCAAAGGGATATTACAATGCAAAAGCTGCTATGATAGCTATATTAGAATTTTAGATTGAAGCTGTTACATATATTTGCCAAATGCCTAAGGTAAACAGGAATATATAATATAGTTACGGAACATTAAATGCCTTTTCCATGTTATGTGGCTTCACAGAATTCATATGTGCTGGAATGGACAATAAAAGCTAAATACCATTGCTGTGAGCCTTGTGAAGAACTACAAAGACAGGAAAAAACCATCAGGTGAGGAACAGTATTCTCCATCGTGTACCCCAAAGTTTCATTCTTGCTGCATCCCACTCCTCAGCCCACAATTGCATTGAGGGACTCGGACCATTTGCTTTGGAGCAAACAGGTCACTAGTCCTCCTCTAATCACAGAGGGTGAAACCACCCATGGTATAGCTCACAGAGAAACCTGGTATTTCCTCAGAATAATTCTTACTCACCCTGTCTCTTTGCTCTGTGTAACAAGGAGGTGAATATGGGCAAATGTTGTCTAACTCACAGATGCGTTTAAAAGGATGAAAAACTTTTGAGGTGATACAGCAGAGGGGATTATGGGGGTTCCACAACAGGGAACATGACCTTCAGTTTTGTCCTAGACCAACTTGAACATCTGTTTTGCTTCAGCCTGAAGCAATTCACAGCATAATCATGGTGAATCAGACTCCTGTGCCCGATACTGACCTGTCTTGGCCTAGTGGTCAGGAAAACATGCTGTTCCCATGAAGATATAATATCACTTCCAAAAATGCACTGAACTTCACAATAATGTCAAGAAATTTCTTGAGCATGAGTTTTTTGTGTTTCTTTATGATCTCTTCCCCACAGCTTCTCAGGGGATGTTGCACTTCATGGAACAGAAAACTTGGAAATAATCACACAGCTCATGAAATCCACTTCCCTGAAGTTACAATAACCATGACATAGCCCTGGATCCATCACACCCCACATCACTGGCCACCAAACACATCAGTAGTACCTTGAGAGGTGTTCAAGAAGACCAGCAGACCAATTATAACGACCCACAGGAAGCTGGCAAGACCTTAGGCACTACCAATTTGTGCAGCACTGTATACAGCCATAGGAATTTCCGGGTTCAATTTTTTATTTCAGTTACATACATGTGAACAGTTTCTGACTCAGGAGTAGAGCTGGTGTAGAGGTTATCACTGTTTTGAATAGCAAGACCCCATAGCAGACAGGAGGTAACATAAATGGTCAGTTTGCCAAAACCACGAAAGAACTACTGTAGATTAATAACGAAATATAAATTAAATTATTCCTTCTTTTGTGAGATTCTGAGTACTAGAGTGGATAGTACTATCAAGCATATACTATGGGATAATCTTTTTCAAATATTCCTTTGTTCAGACAGCTTTCCACAACTGACTAGCATCCAGCCCTCATTATATTACTAATGTATTCTAATTTCATCTAAACTGAAATTCAGCTGTGCTAATCAAGTTTATTTGTACACCTGTAAAAGGATTTTGTTGTCTCCTTTCCATGCCTTGATTGTTGATATAAAATCATGTGTTCTGTTTATTTCAGAATGCAAGACTCTTGGGACAGAGAGTTTCAGAGGAAGGAGTCTACCTGTTACTTCCTTCCATCTGAATGGACAATATTCATATCAGTTATTCTTCCGGGTCATAATGCCAAGCAAAGTTTATCTACCAGCTCTTCATTATTTTGTGGCGACTGTTAATGTCTACTGCTAATAAAGCCAATTCAGAGAAACCGTTTGTCTAACAAGAAGTGCCACTTCTTCAAAGTCTCTTTTTTTTGTCAGTCAGTACTGATGACAACATATTTCATAAACAGAAACAGCAAATGAGGTTTGCAGCAGCAGAAAGAAAATTTCACCTTGCTAATACTTCATGTTCCTTCCTCAGTTAGGAATTGAGGTATGAAATACGCCATCACAAGACTTTGCAGAATAATCAAATATTTCAAGATTATATAGTCGAAACTTGGTATTGAAAAACTTTCCATTATTATCAAAGGATTTAACAATTGAGGTAGTTATTGGTCCCTTCATTTCTTTCACAACAACTTCACGTACCTTCTGTGCAAAGCACAAAACTACTCTGAGTAGAAAAAGAGCATCTCCACGTACAAAGCAATTGGCATATTATAGATGCCGTGAGAAATACTAAAAGAGACTAGCAACAGTAGTCATAGTAATAACAGATCTATTGCCTTAGGAAAACACAGTTTAAAAAATCTGGTCAGCCCAGAGTGCAAGGAGCTGTAAATAATGCACTGATGGCATTACATGGCCTATTGCTTGGAGACCACTGCTCCAGGAAACATCTTCTAATAAAGCCATCCCACAGACCGACTTTGCTGCCTTGCTTTTATCACTTGAATTCTTTTATTTCACTCATATATATAACTTTTTAGGAAAAGTTGTAGAGTAATCTCCCCTAAAATATAATTGGATTACTTTAATCTGTTTTTCTTTTGAACCCAAAATATGGGGGTTATAAAACTTAAAATTACTGTTGAGCAACAACAAGCCATCTAACACAAATGCCTCTTTCTGCAAATAAACAGAAAACCAGATTTCCACGGCATGAGAAATTGA
>JAAGNO010025866.1:0-16385 GCA_033439905.1 Ceryle rudis
CACCATTCAATTTGCTCTCAATCTGATTATGTCCTCATAAAAAATGCCTGCCCTCAGCAGGGAGCGGCGGCCGCTGGCAGGGGGGTGTCCGGCCGCCGGGAAGGGTTCTCGCCTGCAGCGGCTCCCGCTCCGGCCGCTTCCACCCAGGCCGGAGCTTGCTGGGGCCACCTTAAAATTTCTACACGTGGGTTGTTTTCTGTTGGTTTTGGTTTTTGTTTTTGGGGTGGTTTTTTTTTTGTTGTTGATCGCAGCCTTAACTTTGGCATAGAGAAGGCAGCAGCGATCGGCGGCGGTCGGGAGAAAATGGGCGGCAGAGACGGCGGGTTTATAATTAAGAGAACCGTAAGGTTGCTGTGAGCACTCTCGGGTCTCTCCGTTTAATGGGTAATTCCGTGGCTGGGCTTTAACTGGGGCTTCACCTCCTCGTACGGACTGGGGGGACTGGGAGCTGATGGCTGTGCGCTGTTTGCTGTTAGGCCGTAGAGAAACAGTATCGAAAGTTTGCCGAAGAATTTACAGTTATTCTCTAAATATTTATATTCTGTGCTGTAAATAAACGTAGTAAATACAAACAGATAAAACGTAGGAGACTTGTTTTCGGTGTTCAGTGCGTTTGGAGAATAGCCGTGAGCTGTTGAAGTGTTTAAGGCTAATAAAAATTCTGCTTTATTTTTAGTTAGCTCTTATTTATAGACTTGAGAGCTATTTAAAGAATTGCGTTGAGTTTATTTCAAGGTTCGTGAGTTGCATTGGAAGCTGAACCCGTGCAAAGACAGCAGACTTTGTGTGTGGTGGGAGGGAGGTTGTGTAGTGCCCGGACCATAACAAACCACTCGGGTGCTGACTGGCTGGGAGGGTTGAGAGCTGGCCCCGGAGGCTTCGGTACAGCCGGTGGGGATGGAGGGAACTGACTCGGGTGAAGATGCAGTTAAACACCAGGGAAGGTTACCTTCCAGAATTTGTAAATTGGGTACTGGAACAATTCTGCTTCCTCACTCGGACGGGTAACGAGCTGGAGAGTGTGCTCAGGAAGATGCCTTGTGCTGTGGTCTGACTCTCAGTTGCGTGCAGACAGAGTTACCGCTTCATCCAGCTCGAGCAAGGCTTTAAAAAATACACTTCCTTGCTACCAGTCAGAAATATAAACAACAAACAGGTTCCCCCCCCCAAAACAAACCCGGTGGGTTTGGTAAAGCTGTGGCACATGTCAGTCTGTAGCTTGATCTGCTGCTCTCTCGCTTGCAGAGCAGCTAAACCGGGTTCGTAGGCTAATAATTTAGATTTTTTTTTTTTTTTTTAAGCTGTTAATAAAAATATCCTTGCTGTGCTAACTCTGAATGCTTCTGATCTTTTTATAGCTAATGTTACAGTAATGGATTCCAAAGAATTGCTTAACTCGTCGGATCAAGACGAAACAAGGAAAAATGCGCTCATCAGTACCAAAGGAGGGATCGTGATGGACTTTCATCCACCCTTCAGGGGTGGAGCTACTGTACAAGCCCCTGTGTCTACAGCTCCTCTGCCCGCATCTTCTTCTCAGTCCGATTCCAATCAGCAACCTGCTTTGGCTGACTTCTCAAAAGGATTAGTAAACAATGTGCCTCAGCCCGACCTTTCCAAGGCAGTGTCGCTCTCGATGGGACTGTACATGGGTGAAACAGACTCAAAAGTGATGGGAAACGACCTTGGATTTTCGCAGCAGGGCCAAATCGGCATCTCTTCTGGAGAAACGGACTTCAGGCTCCTGGAAGAAAGTATTGCGAGCTTGAACAAGTCCTCGAGCCTGGCCGAGGACGCAAAGGGAGCAGTATCTTCTGAGGTGCCAC
The DNA here is from genome assembly GCA_033439905.1 of Ceryle rudis. Taxonomy (NCBI): domain Eukaryota; kingdom Metazoa; phylum Chordata; class Aves; order Coraciiformes; family Cerylidae; genus Ceryle; species Ceryle rudis. The sequence continues at coordinate 1,827 of JAAGNO010025866.1, forward strand.
TCGAGCCAGATTTCCCAGACATGGCTGGCCGCAGCGTCCCTTTGGAGTCGGGAGCTGCAGTCCAAAGCCAGGTTGGCTCGAATGGTGGCAACTTGAAGTTGTTCTCTGAAGACCAAAGCACCCTGGATATCCTCCAGGATTTAGAATTGCCGCCGGTGTCACCTGGCAAAGAGCCCAATGGCAGCCCATGGAAGCTTGACCCCTTGCTAGATGACGGTGGCTTGCTGTCCCCTATATCCGCAGATGATGCGTTTCTCCTGGAAGGAAATCTGGGCGAAGACTGCAAGCCTCCTATTTTATCTGACACTAAACCTAAAATTAATGACCGCGCTGACCTTTTACCCAGTTCCAAAATGCCAGTGCCTCAAGTGAAAACAGAAAAGGAAGACTTCATTGAACTCTGTACTCCTGGCATAAAGCAAGAAAACATGGGCCCAATTTACTGTCAGGCAAACTTCTCTGGGTCGAGTCTGCTGGGTACTAAAGTCTCTGCCATCTCTATCCACGGTGTCAGCACCTCTGGGGGACAGATGTATCACTATGATTTAAACACTGCATCGCTCTCTCAGCAGCAGGATCAGAAACCAATTTTTAATATCATTCCATCTCTTCCTGCCGGTTCAGAAAATTGGAATAGGTGCCAGGGATCCGGGGATGAGACGTTAGCTCCTCTGGGAACGCTCAACCTTTCTGGCAGACCTGCTTTCTCTAATGGCTATTCAAGGTAATTAGTTTTTGTTGCTCTTCATTAAAATACTACAAGTCTGTTTAGCACAGCCACGCGCGCGCTGGGATTCTTTGGGTTTGCTGGTTTCCTTTTGAAGACCGTCGTCCCTTTTGCGTTTGTTACCTACCTGTGGCTGGCTGGTCGGACGTCACTGGGGTGTATTTATTCTGCAGTAGCTGTAACCCAGGGCTCAGCTGCTGATACGAAAGGGGAGGGAAGAGGAGGGGAGCTGGTACGCCTTAAAAAAAAGATAAATGAGAATTCTGAGATACAACCTAGAGGGAAAATTGAGTACGTGGTGGGAGGATACATGCACAGGGCCGTGTAGAAGGAAGTATTTCAGTGTATACGAGAGCTGCTTCATTCTCAGGGGTTAGAGGATCAATTGCTGTAGGTTTGTTTGCACAAAAATAACGCAAAAATGAGATATTTTGTCTGCGCAAAAATAACTGGGTTGCTGGGTGAATTTCTAGAATTACTTTTAAGCTGAGCTGGAGTTTTCGCTTTGCTGGGTATTGCGTTTACCTTACATGGGCAAGGAAGATTCCGAGTAGGAAATGCTCAGCGGTTTGTTTAATAACTGCATTTAAAGAGATAAGGAGTATTTGCAGTAAGATTTAAACATACCTGGAATTTAACTCTTCTGTAGAGCTGCCGAGGGCTCGCTTAGAAGGGGTTTTCTGGGAGCAGGGTCCTTTGGGGGAGCTGGTCAGTGCGTATTTCAAGTGACTTCATCGCAGTGTTTTCCACGAGTGCTTCAGTGGTGCAGGTATTTGAGTAACACGCTTCTCCTCTGCCCTTCAGGGGCGAGGGCCGTGGTGGCACCTTCCTCAGAGGGCGGCTCTCGCAGCCGGGAACGGCTCTGATTTCAGTGGCAACCCCGAGTTGAGCGTTTTCTTTTACGTTGCTCTTCGTTCAGCGTGCAGTTGCTCCAGCCCAGTGTTTGGCCAGGGTTGTGCTGGGGTTCTGTGGGGTCTTCATTAGATAGAGAATGGCTCTTGAAGTCCATGCACATAAACCCAGGAATTGTAGACTTTGACAGAAGTACCTGGTTTAGGTTTCTTTTTCCCTTGCCCCGCTGCGAGCGCTCCCCAGGTCAGCTGCCAGTCCCAGCACTCTCCCAACGCGTTATTCCCTCCATTTCCCGCCGTTGGAATGAGGTGTGTGAGCATTTCTTCTTTGTTTCAGGAAGGCAACTTTAAACTTGCTTTCGTTCTAGATTTCTTTGGTAGTTTTTGATTTTCTTTTTCTAGTCAAGATACTCCTCCCCCCCCCCTTTTTTTTTTCTTTGAAGTACTTAAAGCCATTTGCAGTATAAGGAAATTTCCAGACAGGAAAATGGGAATTTCTGGATAAATTCCACCTTGCTATGTGAATATATAACATGCCTTATCATTTATTTTGCACTAATCTTTTGCAGAATCGATCCAACTTCCACGCTGGTTTTATTTTGTTTTGTCGAGCTTATCGGTGGGGATTTTTATTTTGCTTTTGCTATATCTCTGTAAAATCTGTGTCGGAGGACGAAGAGCTGGGTTTGCTAGGTGAATTGCACTCACTTCAAGTAAGCAAATTCCTGTCACGGAAACGTCACTCGTGTGAAGTTCCTGCGTTGTTCTTACTTCACAGCACTGTTTAGGAAGAACCAAGCGGGTTCGTAGGTGAAGGGTTTACAGGTAGATGTCAGTCTGGCGTCGGGGGGATTTAATAAACACCAACTTTTACATACCCTGTTTCTGATAACGCCGCAACATAAAACCCGCTCCAGCCCCTACCGTGTACAGACGACAGCTGATCCTAGGGTAAAAAAGCCCACAGTGCTCGACGGTGCCGTGCCTTTTCCGAGGCAGTTTGGGGAGGGTGCTCGGGGCGTTGGAGCCGCGCAGGCGGGTGTGCTGGGGGAGCCCTCGGCCAGGGCAGCGACCCTCGGGGTCGCGGGAGCATCCTCGGCGTCGCAGGCAGCAGTCGGCATCCACCGCCCACTGGTGCTAACAACGCTGTGCTCCAGGTGGTTACGCTCTCGCTGCCTGCAGGGTTGCCTTATATTTGATTGTTTGGTTTTTTCCTTAAGATAATGTGGTTGGGTGTGTTTTCTTTATTAATTTAAGGAATGCCTAAAGAATTTTGGGGTGGCTTCTGGTTGCGTTTTGCCTGGGAATCCATTCTTTCGAGCCTTTATGGAAGCTGTTCTTCCCAAGGATTCTGACGTGTTAAAACTACCAAGTCCAATTCTAAAAACAATGCTGCTTAGGCTTGCTTTGTTTATTTTTTTCTTCCATAAAATAGAGCCAACTCCATCTTCTTTTTAAAATGTTTCAGGTAGTAATGGAGCCTGGGTTTGAAGCAGGAATTCTCCTTCTTCCTGAACCTTGTCAGAAATATTTAGTCTAAAGTAGGTTAGTTTAAGGTGACGTGTTGTACGCTTGTTTGTTTATCTTACAGAAGACTTAACAAAATTGGCATTTGTTTCAGAAACGAAGGACTATCTTGCCAGGTTCCCGTGGCTTTTTTTTTTTTTTTTTTCCCCTCCCCCTCTTCTTTTCAGTGCTGGCTTTGTAAGCTGAAGGCTGGGATTTTGAGAATTCAGAATTGCAAAACTTCACTTTCCAATAGGAAATATTTCTGGATGTTGGTAGAATTGTGTGACTGTTCGTAACACAGTTATATACTAAACACACGGGAAGAAAAGGTGCAGTTCTCTCCTGCAGTTAGTGTTTAATCTGCCTCTTTTAATGAAAAGCATGTAATGTCTCCGTAGACGTGCAGTCTTGAGTTGATGTCGTGCGATTGTGCAGTGATTTTGCTTCTAAGGATAGCACAGCGTGCTGCCTTTAATGAGATGAGTGATAATCAGGATTGAGAAACCTCACCAATCATCCAGGGAACGGTGGGAGCTATTCTGAAGTCAGCAGGCAGAATACGAACTTCGGAGCTGCGTTTGATGCGGACGAGCCGGCAATAATCAATAAATCGCCGTCTGTGCTGCGGGGTTGTGGAAGTGTCTGGCCGTGCTTGTGCTGCTGGGCAGAACTTGGAGCTGCAGCTCGGTGTTTCAGCAGCTAACGAACGAAATCTTGTTGAGCAGCAGCGAAACCCAAAGGCGGCAGGACAGCTTGGCCGTGGGCTTGCTTTGGCTGGGCCTGCCAGCTGAGCGAGCGAGCTATCGATTGATCCACCGATACGCTGGGGCGAGCCGAGGAGAAGGTGGATGGACTGAGAGTGGGGAAAAAGGCTAGCGGAGACAGTTTGCCTTAGATTTTCTTTAATGGAAGAAGGGAGACGGCATCTGGAAGAGCAGTAAAGCAGACTGAAAGCATTTGGGAAACACTTCGCTGTAGAATTAGAGGGTTTGATGGTGTCTGTCTCTGATGGGATATTATTTGTGATTTATTACACCAACGCCAGTGAAAACTGTTAAATTTCAAGGAAATTATTTTAGCAATGCGCACTGCTAGGACTCTTGTGTGGTATAGACATTAAATCCATCGCTCAGCTTTCTTTATTCCTCTCGACTTCCCGGAGCTGTGGCTTGTTGTGGGGGGAGCGAAGGCCGAGGAGGAGCAAGGCAACGGCGCGGGGGTTGCTGTGCTTTTGCTCTCAGCCGACAGCCAGAATTTACAAAAACTGGGCCCCACTGGCAGTGTTACGGCTTCTCTTATTACATTTGAAATCATTCCTAGTACTTAAGCTTGTGGGGGATAAGGATCATTAAGGAAGTTTAAGGAAGGGCAAGAGCTGGGAGAAGCCATGAAAGAGGAGGAGAATCTGGAACTGGGGGGAGAAACCTTGCTGGTCAGTCACGATCCAAAGGCTTGCTCACTCTTAACTGGGATTCTTCTTGGACATGGATGTTTTACTAGAAGGAAGCGGGGGGGAGGGAAGTGATCATTTGCTAGAAATGGTAAAGGTCAGTTGTCCGTTTGTCTTCCCGCATCGTTTCAGCTTGGCTTTTGGCCAGGGCCGGTGGCTTGGCACGGTTGGATGTTGTACTTTAAATGTTGTCTGACTCAGCAGCATGTAACGTATGGTGCATATGGAAATGTGTCTTTTTCAATAATTCTATTTTGATATAAAACCCAGACTTGTTATTTGGAGGGAGTGCTGGAGGCTTCAATAATCTGTGTTGTGATTTGTCAGCTTAATGTAATACTGTACTTGGGGTTTGAGTCTTGGAAATACACGACAAGAAATCTGATTGTTTTGGCAGAAAGGGATGAATGGGGAATGTCCTGCAGAATGTGCCTCGAGGCGCTGCGGAAGGTGGCGTGGTGAGCGAGAGGTCCTGGCAGATGGAAGCCACTTTTCCCAATTCAGCTAGCTCATAGCTTGAGTAGGTTTTTGTAAATCCAACCCAAATTGTTAATTTCTGCTAATTTATTCCCCCTACAATGATCTCTATTTTAAACCCAGCTTGAGCTGTGTAACACGAGTTGATTTTTGTTGCCCATTGCATTTTTTTTTTTTTTTTTTTAATCTGTCTTAATGGTTGAACATCATTGTTCTGTTCTGCTGGCAGTGGGTTGAACCAGCTCTGCTCATGAATCTCCTCATAAATGTGAACTATACGTATTGCATAACTCCTACAGCCCATATTTACTGTGCTCAAGAGGACTTGCGAGAGCAAATTGTCTTGGGGAGGCAGAAGTCACTTCTTTCTTTGACTGTTCCTGCTCATTCTGGCAGCGAATGGTGGTGGTGACTCTGTCCATATATGTAACTGTCACCTGGGGGCATTTCTGCATTTGGGAAGGTTACCAAGTCCCCTTGTATAGCCACCACCTAGCAGGTGGGCTTTAGGGGGCTTCCTCTCTTGGTTTCATTTTTTTGATTTTTATCTCTGTAGACGTCAACCTCCAGTAGCAGCTGAGGTTCCGAGGGTTCTGGAGATCCGAGCCGTGCCGACGGGCCGGCCGCGCTCCTGGCAGCGTGTCTCTGGGCTCGGGGAGGGCAGCTTCCCCGCGCTGCGCTGCCTCCTTCACAAGGTGTGGTTTGGTGGGACGCGTGCTGGGCGGACCACTTCGACTCCTCCAGCGTGGCGGCTGCAAAAATTTCAGCCGTGCTCCTTTATATTTTCTTTTTTATTGATGCACAATATTAAACCAAGGAAGAAAACCTTTAACTCGTTATCCTAGTACCTATATTAAGCTGGCCATAAAAGGAAGCTAGTAGATTTTTTTATTATTATTATCATCATTGGTTTTTTTTTTTAGTAGCCTGTAGCTTCTGGGTCTCTTCAGAGCGCTTCTCTTTGGAGCAAACGAGGGATGCAGTGTTGGCACTTGAGTGCAACATGTGATTTGGAGTGTTTTTCTTAGGACATTTTGTTAAATCCCTTTACCACTGGCTTGAGAAACATTTGTTCCTGCACCACTGGATGTTCTGATCAGTGGTTTCTCCACCAGCTTCACCAGAGGAGAGGGAGTACTCACGCTCAGGCTGGGAGACACTAAATGTGTGTTTCTCAGTAGTAACAGTTCTCACAGACCCTTTGCTCCTGGGATATTCTTAGAAGGGTCGGTTCTCTCCCCATTCATTTCCTGGGGTAGCTGTGGGCTGCCCAGGCCGATGCCCGACTGCTGGTGGGTGGCTATAGCACAACGTATGCATTCTGCAGATGCTCCCAACGTTGATACTCCTGAGATAAATCCCACCCCGATCAAATCCTGGTTTCAGTCCAAGTTATAAGCAATGGGAAGAGCTGTAGTTACGGTTAGCTCTGTGTTACTGAAGTATCTGAAAGCGGGTCTGCTCCGGTGTACAGACACGAACTTTTAAAGCGCATTCATAAAATGATCAACTTCTAACTGCTCTCAGAAAGACGGGGACAACCGAGCGTGTGCAAGGGGGGCAGCTTCTGGGAGGAACGTTGAACTGTGCCGTGGCTGCGCCGCAGGCCCGGGGAGCTGCTCCCGTTAAGCTCTCTGGTTTTATAGTCTTTGTCTCCCCGAGCCTGGCAGTATACGCACATTTTTAATCTTATTTACTGAAGTATTAGTGTATTGCGTTGTTGCAGTTGCAGATGATTGGTGTTGTCCTCGCAAGAGGTTTTCTGACTGATGCGCTATAGTATGATATCCATTTTATAATGTGGCCTTTGTTTAAATAACCAAGACGCTTGTAGCCCAGGAGTTAATCCTGTCTCAGTGCTGGGCTCTGGAAGTACTGAGCAGATACTGCCAGTGGATGGCCTCACCCCCAAGGGACAGAAGTGAACCAGTGCAGCTGGAATAGATGACACACAGAAAAAAAAAATAAAAAATTCAGCTCATTGTCTTGGTGCTGACTTCACATCAAGTAGTTTCAATTGCTGGGGGGGGCGGGAAGGCAAAAATGACAGTTACTTTGCCCGTAGGTGAAGATGAGCCCCGTCGTGACCGCGGCTTTGCCGGTCACCCACGGAGCAGCCCGAGCTCAGAGGCTCGGAGCCAGCTCAGAGCGTACTCCACCCGGGTGCTGGAGCACCGAAGTGTCGCAGACTTAATGAAAGGGAAACCGAAAGGCTGGCCGTGTGGCTCCGGCTGCCTCGCAGGAGTACGGCAAGGGTGGGTTGACCCCCCTGCAGAACGAGTCCAGCGTCTTCAGTTACGGTGGTTATTGGAGGGGTGAGTAATTGTGCTTCCAGAAGGACTGTGGTGGATTGGGAAAACAATCGAGTGCAATTACTTCGTCTCTCCTGGAGGTTTTTCTTCTTACCTCATCCTCACTACAAAGAAGGTGTAATGTTGGGCACACGCCTCCTACGTCCTTACCTGACTCAGCTCACGCCAACCTCCGCCGGGACGTTTTCTGCCAGAATTCTTTTCCTGGCTGAAACGGTGTCTTCCTGCGTGCGAGCCCCGCTCCACGTCACTTGGGAACAAGCTATAGGTGCTGTGGTGAGAGCACATCCGCGCTGCTTCTGTGGCCGGCACCGCCAGAGTTATCACGTGGCCGCCCCGCGTGGCCCGAGGCGCATCCCGGCGGTAGCCGTGAGGTGTAACTGCAGCTGGCCAGCCCCGGGGCTCAGTTCTGTAATGGAGATGATGTCACTTTGTCTTGCTGCTCTTATGTGAGGCTGAAGTTCAGGTTCCAGGACACAGTGTTACTTCTCCAGGATATCATGTAGAGTTCCCTAAGAATGGTTCCTTAAATCAATAATCACTACGATTGTGTGGATTTCTGGAGGAAACCGTGCTCTTCAGAAGTCATCCCAACATCTTCTGTGGAGTACATTTCTGTACCAGCCAGCTGTTCTTAACAGCCTGTATCAAACGTTTAGCATGAACCCCCGTATTCCCTCTGTACCTGTGGGGCTCTCCGTCCCTCTTAAGTCTTCCTAGAAAACTGTAATTCTGATGCGCCTTGAAAATCGGTATCCAGCAAGCTGCTCACGTTTTGTCGTGGAGCTGCAGTGTTGCACACAGCTTCCACGTTTGGATCAAATACCTCCTTTTCCTGAGATGTCAAAGGCAAAACTGCTGTTGGGAAAGGATTCCCAAAACAGTCATGTCTTCCTTGAATTCAGTTCACTGCTACTGTAATCCAGTTAAGGAACTGGCTTCCATATTAGATTTTTACAGTAATGCATTCTTCATACTATTTGTAATGGGTTTGTAGAGTTACTGTGTGTCAGAAAACAGCTGGAGATCATGGTCATGTTTATGCATCACAGTCACACAGGCTTTAATGTGAAACTTCTGAGCAGCAGGGCACGGTTTTACTCTTCTGTTGCTTTTTTCAGGTATTTCATATTTCTGGTTGCTTTCGTTCGCACAGCTAAGTTTTAAGTAAGTAAATACTGCCCAGGATGCTAGTTTTCTTTTAAAAAAGAAATTGGGTCACAAATGAGTAGTTTGCCTCAAAATGCTGCCTAGGAAACTCAGGGTACTGTCAGGTAAGAGCAAATAATTATCAAGAAGTGTGTGCTTCATTCAAATAAATAATGGCAGGGATTTTCTAGGTTTGTGGCTTGGTTTTCTTCTTGGTTTGGTTTGGAGGACCTGAGATCTGACGCTTTGATGATCAGCTTCTCAGGGAACACTGGGGAAAGTCCTGGAACTGTCGTTACCTGACAGGTCTGCTGTGGTGGGCTTCTGGCTGCGCCGGGGACTTCGGTCTTGTCCTGGATTAGAAACTGGGAGGGTGGGGTGAGGTGTGTTGGGGTTTTTGATGGGTGTGTTCCTGCGGATCTCAATGCCTGCTTCTCCTGGCAGTATTCACTGAGAAGAGGGGTTTGAAGGTGGGTGGGGGACCTCTTTGTTCATAAGTAGGCAGTAGCTTGGCTGCATCTCTGGTGGGGTGAGAGGGGTGTGAAAACAGGACGTCTGTGGTTGGAAATTTTGTGAAATTTTTAGCAAATGAGGTTTCGGTCTTGGATGAGAATCCTCCAGCCGCTCTATGGCTCCTTTCCAGTGGCGTGAACTGTGTGTGACGGGAGAGGCTTCGTTCGCTCTCTTCCTTCCCAGCTGGACGCGTAGAAAGGACGCTGCTGCGTGGGGTACGTGGGCGCCTGGCCTTGCGCATCTGCGCGTTCTCTAAGCCCTGCGTGGTGCGTGTCTGGACCGTGCCTTCCCAGGCCCTCAGATCCTGCTCCTGAGAGCACAAGTGTGAAGTTCTGGAGGTCTTCGCGATTTTTGTTGCCAAGCTTCGGAGGGGCTGCTGTGCTGCTTGCCGGTGTCTGCTGAGCTGAGAGTCTGGTGTCTGTGACAGAAAAGAGCAGCTCGTGCAGTTTATTTTTGTTGTCATCACTCGGAGAACCAGCTCGCCTGGTGTGCCTGTGATCGTATGTAATGATGTAGTAATAGGGTCTGGTACGGCTGCGGTACGACTTCGTGTGGCAGGGGAGCTCTGCCAGGGCAGCGCTGCCAGCGCACGTCAAATGACAATTGCTTCACGACAGAGCTTCTCCAGGAGGGCAGGAGTCACACTCGGGGCGTTCGTCCTGGTAAACTGGCCCTGCCGTGGCCCTGGGCCTCAGCACTCTGGGCTGGAGCCGGTGTCTGCTGCTCTCCTCAGCAGTTTTGTTTTTTGTTTTTAAAGCAGGGGTTTTTTTTTTGTTTTTTTTCTCCTCAGTTCATTTGCTGACTCTTCGAAGAGGTGAGGACATGTGGTGTGGCTTTGAAGGAGGTTGACTGTCAAACTGATGTGCTGTCAGCAAGGGATTGTGCGATATATCACCTAAAAATGAGGTGTGTTTGGATACAGTACGCGTCGTGCTTTCAATCATACAATATTAGACTCTACAACGTATAGTTTTTCCGTAGCCTTTCATTTGCTCAGGTGGTGGGAATTGGTAACAGTCTGTTTTAAATCAACACCTCTAGGCCACAGGCACATTAGGTATCGCTGCGTGCTCACGTATTTTTTTTTTCCTCTTCCTTATTTTTGTTTCTTTCTAAGAGCTTTCTGTTACCTTTCTGAAGCAGTAACTTTCTAAAGCCATCAGCTAAAGGCCTGCGATAAATCAGTGCTGAAAACGTGCGAGCGCTGCGTGCACGCTTGGATTTTTCTTCTGCACGAACGCAGGCTGTGTGGGTTCACTTAAAAACAACCAAAACTTACTTGCAGACTGTAGTTTCAGTTTGCGTTTACCTACCTCTTCTTTCCTCTCCTTGTCTTTTTTCATGGGCTGCGTTCGCTGCCAGGTCCTTCGCTGGTTATTTTTACCTGTTGAATTGCTGTTGATCTTGGGTTTGGTATGAATTGCTCCAACGTTAATTGCGTTGTAGATACAATGAGTCTTTTGGTTTGGTTTTTTTCTGTGAAAAAACTCTGCATCTTGATTCTCTTATGACAGAGTAGATTAGATTAGAAGCCAGTATAAAATATTTAAGGAAAACAGTCTTACCTGAGCACAGGCATTTCAGGCGGCTTTTGTAATTACAGAGCCTGAACTTGGCATCCAGAACAGGTTTTGGATGCTGGCGATGAGTGAAAGAGTGTGGAATCTCCCTTCAGTTTCACTTCACGGTTTAATTCTAGTAAGGTAATAAATGTTTATTGAAATAATAGCAGACAGGAATTTCTGGGTAGAAATTTTCACATCTGTCCTTTCGTAACAGAAGTGAAAATCGGATCTGGAGGGAAATTGAATTATGTAATACGTGGGGCCGTATCTCGTGTATTAAAGAGAAACTAAAAGCGTGAGGAGCAGATGTACGCTGTGATTCTGAAGATTTAGGGCCGTACATGGCCCTGTAGCCTCTGTGGGTGCGGAGGGGCCTGCCTCGGGGCACGGGGGTCTGGGAATCACCGGGTTTGTGAGGAAGGGGCCGAGTCGGGGCATGTGCTCAAAAAGCTGAAGGTAGAGAAGTTTTCAGTGGCAAGAGCTGGAGTTAAAGACTGTCCTGAGTTGCGTCTGAAAGCTCGGAGCAGCCTAAAGAAATGAGCGCTTTGATACGGTGAGTACCGTTAGAAGCAGAGTCAGCTCCATCAGTTTGCTGCTGAACGCAAGAAACGGTTCTGTCGCCAAATGGTAACTTGTAAGATATTTTAAGATTTTGATAAGGGAACTCCAAAGAGATATTAGCAAATTCTTCTTGTGTGTGCCCTTTTCATTTATTGCAGTGATATTTCTGGTATATCCCAGAGGAAAACAACGATGGTGAGGCTGAAGGGTTGCACTGCTTTTTCTTCCTTCTTTAATTTCAGTAAAAGAAATGACTGTGTTTTCATTTAGCTCAGCAGGAGTAGGCCGTACAAACGTGCTAAATCATTGTATCGAAGAGATACTTGGCATGAGAAGAGTGGTTTGAAATGGAGTAAAATAAAGTGAAAGGTCCTAAGTTACTATTTCCTTGAAAATAAATTAAGCGAGTTTGTTTTCAGCACCTTACTCGGCTTTCCAGAGGATGACAGGTTAAAATGGCATCTGGGAAGAACATGTGCTGGTTTGGGCTGGGATAGGGTTGATTTTCCTCCCAGTAGCTGCTCTGGAGCCACATTCTGGATTCGTGCTGAAGATAGTGGTGATGTTCTAGTTATTGCTGAGCAGCTTACACCGAGTCAAGGCTTTTTCTGCTCCTCACCCCACCCCAGCAGCCAGCAGGCTGAGGGGCGCAAGCACTTTGGAGGGGACACAGCCGGGACAGCTGACCCCTCCTGACCGAAGGGATTGTCCAGACCGTGTGATGTCGTGCTCAGCATAGACAGCTGGGGGAAGGAGGAGGAAGGGGGGGATGTTCAGAGCAATGGCGTTTGTCCTCCCAAGTCGCAGAGAGGTGTGATGGAGCCCGGCTCTCCTGGAGATGGCCGATGAGCCATCTTCTGAATGAGTTCCTTCTTCTGCTTTGCTTGTGTTCTGGCTTCTGCTTTACCTATTAAACCATCTCTATCTCAGCCCAGGAGTTTTCTGCCTTTTACTCTTCCAATACTGTCTGTCCCCCGTCCCACTGGTGGGGAGTGAGGGTGAGGCTGAGCTGCCAGCTGGGATTAAACCACAGCAGTCTTTTTTTTGGTGCCCAGCAGGGGACTGGAAGGGTTCGAGATAACAACAAGTTTGAGTGGAATGTGCTAGATGGAGTTTATAGCTATTAATGCTGCTCAGCTATTAATTGGCAGGGCCCTTGCCACGGGCCTTGCCCGCCTCGTTGTGTATGGGAGCCTGGTGCTCGTTAGCGGCTGCCTTTTGCTTTTGCTGCTGCTGATTATCTGACTCTGCTGTGCCTGGGAATGTTCTGATAGCAGCGGTGGCCGTGTGCCTGGGCTGGCAGGTGGCCAGGGCATCACCTTTCTACTGTCAGGCTGGAACTCCAGTGTGGACTCGAGTCGAAAGGGCTCTGTCCTGTGGATGAATCCACCCGGGAGCAGGACACCCTGAAGTGTCTGTGGCCATGGATAAGCCTCTGCCAGAGCAGGTACATCTCAGTGCATCTGGGGCTGTGGTTATGTCTGTGCCACAGCAGCTACAGCTCTGAAGGGACTGTGGCCCAAAGGTAGGCCCATGCTGCAGAAGGTACACCTGGAAGCATCTGTGGCTGTAGATAAGTCCATGCTGGAACAGGTTGACCATGAAGCATGTGTGCCTGTGCATGAGGACGTTCTGGAGCACCTCAAATCGTGTGGCTGTGGATAAGCCTGTGACAGAGCAGGTACAGGTAGCCCCTTGGAGGGACTGCTGCCGTGGGTGAGACCCATGTTGGAGCAGGTCCCTTCTGAAGGGACTGTGGCTGTGGGGAAGGCCACACTGGAGCAGGTGTATTTCTGAAGGCATCGTGGCTCAAGGATAGGGGTTACCGCAGCAGGAACGTCGTGTGGACCGCCCCGCGGCTTTGCGTGCCGTGCCTGCGCAGGGGCTGTGCTGGCCTTCTCTGGATCGGTCCGGTTCTAGTGCACGCGCTCCCTTGGCAGCAGCACGCCTGCTGGGACAGGAACGATACGGAGAAGGTGACGCTTTTCAGAAGTGTCTGTCATTTTTGCCTGTTAAATGATGTGATCCCTTCTTGGAGGGAAGGGGACGCTTGTATTTGTGTTATTTGCTTTGACCGAATTCTACTGGTAAGCTTAAAGCAAAAAGGAGCACGAAGTTGTGTGCTCGCTCTGGCATTTGAAGTCGCACAAAGAATGGCAGAGGCCCTAGATCACAGATCTCGTCCCCTTGGTGCCGTCTGTAGACGAGAGAGCTGCTGCTTTCATGCACGGTGCAGGAAAAGCCTTTTCTCTGACCTGTTGCATCTTGGTACAGCCCAGGCCAGGCTTCTTAAAGGTCATCCAGCCACACTGTGGTGGGAAGTAATCTTTTCTAAAATCTGGGTTCTGGTCTCTCGTAAAGTCCCTTGGTTTCGTTTTCATAGAGCTTGATGAATTCTGCCCTTCCTGAGCACGTACTTCTGAGCTCCACACATCTGTCACTTTCTGCACCGACGAGGAAGCTCTTCTGACACCTTTGTTTTTCACAAAACCCATCGAACAAGTTCTGTAACGAATTAGCTTCTCCTTGGAGAAGACCAGTCTGTTCAGATGAAGTGCTAGGCTCTTTGCAAGTTACGTGCTTCATCGACTAAAAGTGAAATTCAGTGCGAAACCTCCTCCTGTAACAGGTAAATGTAAAAATCTGACTGCTCGGAGCTCCTTGGTTTGAGCAGCAGAGCATTCTTTTTTCACTTTTTATTTGGGCAAGCAGTTTTCCTGTCAGCAGCTCACGCTCGGCTCCCTGCAAGATGACATTCTTCAGCACACTAGATGCTTGACAGCCACTTCCAACCAGAGCAGCTGGTTTGACAAATGAGCTCGGACCTGTTTTATCACTTTAAAGATTCTTCTGTAAAGACCCTTTTTAACAGGTTAAAGGTTGGAACACACACCGTGTCATCAGGAGGCAGTCGGGAGGTTGGAATATCGCTACTAGTCCCCTTGCTGGGTGACTTGGTTCGTTCCATCTCGCAGAGCTATATGGTTAAGCTGCACCACATACCATCGGGAGGGAGGAAGTGACTGAGGTTTCTATTCCTGGCTGACCCCAGCCTCTAAACCGAAGAAGAGCTTTAAAGGAAATGCAGCATTTAGCTCTTTGAATCTTTCCAAGCATTCGTAAGTGCTACCAACTTTGTCTTCCTGTGCTTCGAGACGTGGACATCTTAAAGCTGACGTCCTAATTTAAAAATGAACCAGCAGACTCGCTGAACAGGGGAAGGCCTGAAACTTCTTGGAAGTAGACGGCAAAACCGAGATTCCAAACTTTATCCAAAACATTCTGTTTCAACAAGCATGCAGATGTTTATTTTTCACCTAAACATAAGGATGAAGTTGTTTGGTGTGAGGGTTTGGGAGCCTGTCCCGGGCTGCCCAGAGAGGTTGTGGAGTCTCCTTGTCTGGAGAGATTCCCAACCCGCCTGGACCCTGCGCTGCTGGGCCCC
>JAAGNO010025866.1:16485-29653 GCA_033439905.1 Ceryle rudis
ATTCCCAACCCGCCTGGACCCTGCGCTGCTGGGCCCCCTGCTCTGGGTGACCCTGCTGGATGGAGCAGGGGGGTGGCCCCAGAGCATCTCCAGAGGTTCCCTTCCCACCCCCACCCTGCTGGCCGCCTGTGATTTCCTGAACTGTTACTGCTGGTGTCTCGAGAGGGATGCGTTATCTTCTGGCCAGCTCTTTAAGAGCAAACTTGGGTTCCTTTTTGGGCTGGGGAGCCTCTTTCTAGGTTCTGTATTAAAAAAGGGAAACAGGCGCAACAGAATGGGTTGGGTTTTTTTTCTTCACTCATGCTTTTCCTGCTCAAAGCTATCTGCAATGGTTCTGCTTTTGTGAAGGTGGCGTAACTCCGTGTCCGTGCATTGGAAGCTGAGACACTGACTTTGAGAAGGCGGTCTGAGCGCTACCGGCGTGTGTCCCCGCTGGTGCGAGCCACTGTCACAGGGCAGTGTTCCTCTTCGGGATGGGATTTTGCATTTGGTTTGGTTGCGCGTTCAAAAGATCTGTAGAGTTTTAAAAGCCCTCAAAGATGCAAAAGGCGGTTGGGTGCCACATACACAACTTGTGACTCTGGAGTATCCCTTCTCAATGCGCCTAACTCGCTTACTAAATGATGCCTGTTGGTTGGGTGCTAATTAGAAGGTAGATGTTTTCCAAGATGCGTTTAAAATCGGGTGGTTTAGCAATGATAGTTTTGTAAGAAACCCCATAACTAAATGGTGAACTACATCAGGATATTTATGGGACTGGGAAGTTAACAGCCTTCTGCAGCCTAGGGAGGGGTACACAGACACAGCCCTCGCCGTGTTCTCTGGGCAGTTCTTCTGGTGGGACGGACACGGCTCTTACCTCCCTGTTGTGTCACCAGCCGCATCAAACGCTCCTTCCTGGAACTGGCGTGGCCTCGTTCGGTGCAGTTTGCTTGAGGTGTCCTGAAAGTCCTTGTGTAATGCAACAGGGAAAGGTGGGCTTCCAGATTTGGCTTCGAGTGATGCCAAAGGGGGTCCTGGTCCTGGTGGGGGAGCTGCTTTGCTGTAGCCATCTCAAGACTGCTGAGTTGGGCACCGTTGGAGAGAGCAGGCCAAGGAGATGCAGCGTGCAGGTGATTGCAAAAGAGGGAACTACGTGTGAATGAGACAAATGGCTTACAGAATAACCCCCCCAAAAGCCAAAACATAAAGATGCAGCAGCAATGCTGAGAACCCCCTAAAAGCTCAGAGACTGCCTAACAAACCTCTGCCTCTTTTGAAAGCATGGCTTCTCAGGACTCAGGGCGCTCTGCGTTCACAAGTCTGCCCTCTGCCCTTGGCACGGGGGCAGATTGCAAAGCTCTATGGTCACTGAGCACGTGAGTCCCTTGGGAAAGAGCTGTCCTTGCTCCTGGAGGGAAACGCCACCTCGTCCCGTGTCCTGGGTTTCTGTGAGGTTGTTGCTGAGCCTGTGGACAGGGGAATCCAATTGACCTGAATATATTTGCTTTACGCTTAAAAGAGAGAGAGAGAAAAAAAAAAAAAGTGTTTGATGTGCTTCCTTGCCAGAGTCCATTTCGAAAGAAAGAAACCAACACAACCCCCCAAGTTGTCATGGAACTGGAAGAGTGGTTCCTTTGTGGGCTTGAGAGCTGGTTGGAGAATAGGAGGCGCAGGGCTGGATGTTGTGGCTGCTTTTCAGGACGAGAAGTCGACTGCCTGCTTCCCTGCGGGGCGGTGCTGGGCCAGGGCCTGAAAAGGCAGCGTGCGGGGCGGTTTGTGGGCGAGCTGATAGGAAGTTATTTTGGGAGGTTGAGTGCCAGGCTGGGAAGCGCTCGGAAGGCGCAGCGAGCGCACGGACGAGCCGCCGGGAGCCTCCATCCGGAACGTGCAAGGTCGGGTGTCGAGGGAGCGTTGGCCGTACGCTGCTTGTACGGAGCTCGGAGCTGGCTGCTTTGGTTTCGTGAAGTCCTTAACTCCTGAGTGCAGCCCAAAAGCTACGTGAGGGGTTTTGTTTCCAAGAAGGATGAAGGGAACAGCCCCCGGTTCGTGCTTGGTGAGCCTTGGTGTGCTCGTGTCCCCAGCGCTGTGCTTGGCCGCTCCAAATGGCCCCTTCTTCGGGGTGCTGCGGAGGTTTTTAATTCACCACCAGAACACTTTTGTTTGTCTCTGATGCTTAAGAAATTGTCCCCAGATGTCAGCAAGCTGGAGGGGACGAGTCTCGGTGAAGAGAAGGCAAGGTTTGGCAGCGTGAGCTCTGCTGAAACCTGTGGTAGCTGCAGCGATGTCGTCCTGCACATGGGGTTTTTTTTCTCATTGTTAATATTGGTATATTCGCATATTCCCCCCACTCCGCGTGTTAAGTTCCCTGCTTCATTTTGTCTTTAAAACTGCAAATAAATCAAGGTAACTGTAGGAGGCAGCTATTGGAACTGCTGCCTCGGGAAATTCCTACGTACTTGAACGCCATCCTTCACGCATTTCATATGGTAGTCGTGGTTCCAAAGACATCTAAGAAATTAGAATCTTCTATTATAAAGATCAGTTACTCTGTCGCACACATTATGGGCTGTAATTTTCCCCAGCTGTCCCTGTCGTACGCACACTTCAGATGCTGGAGCAGCTCTGAAGAACGTTGGTTTGACTCCTGTGCTGCTGCCACAGACGCACCATCAAAAGCAATCGGGCCTCGGGTTTGCAAACACCAGAATCCTCTTCACCGCCGTTGCTGCTTCCTGTCCAGCCGTGATGCACTGACAGTAATAAATAGAAATTTGGTAGAATTCAGACAAATCTTACTATGCACGTAGCATTTCAAAGTGTTCTCTACAAATCACCATAGATTGTCAGTCACGGAAGATTAGAAACGGGCAATGTTTTAGCCATTCCAGCTATTTACTCCTGTTTCTTTTCTAACTTATTTGCTAAGTTCCTAATTTATTTTCTAATTTTTTATTTGTTTTTCTATTTATTCCAGTTACTTATTTCCACTTACTTTCTAATAGGTAAGGACAGAGCTGATTTACAATCCCTCCTTCCCTGGTTTACAATCCCTCCTTCCCAGGGAAGGCGGGTTGCCTTTGTTCCTTTGCTAGCAGTGCTTCCAGTACTTCTGTGCTCCCAGTTTCAACGATACATTAAATCCGGTTTTATTTGCAAGGTGAGAAAATTGGCCATGGGGAAAGAGCCTGCTGCAGCGGTGCAGCCGTGTGTGTTCGCAGCACGGTTCAGCTGGGGCTGGAGGTGCAGCCAGCGCTGTCGAGAGCCGCCCGTTGCCATGGGATCCCGACTGCCATCCCTTCCCGGTGCTGATCTGGCCGGGTCCCTCTGGGCGCAGTCTCTCCGGGTGCAGTACCTGGGTTCCTTCTCCACATTTCCCACCTTGATGATGGTTTTCCCAGAAGTGTCGCTGCAGTCAGTACAGCTGTTCCTGACCCCTATGCAGGGCATGGTGTTGGGAATGCTTTGTGTGCCTCTTCCCTGAGGGTTTTCTTCTGAAGCAGAAAGCGTCACTGCGCAGATGCTGTTAAGTGTTAATTGCTCGGACGTACCCTTACACAACTTGTAAAAGTTAAGAGCTGATGACTGACATTGCTGTTAAAATCAGAATTCTTAGCTTCTCCAGCCTGGATTTTGAAGAACTTTTCATGCCCGTAACGGACCAGGCTGAGTAGCTGCTGTCACCATCCTTGCCGGACGTGGCTTCGCTCCGTGGGCATTGCTTTGCTCTTGTTTCTGGAGCTCAGTCAAGTAGTATTTTCAGACAGCTTCAGAAGAAGTATTTTTTTGGTGGAAGTCGTGTCCTTACACATCACAATTTGTTCCCAGAAACGCAGACCCAAAGCTGTACGACTGTGCTTTGTCCGGCAGTTCCTCGAGGAAGAGCCGTTTGACCTGTCCCACTGCCCTGAGCCACCCCAGATCCTCCTCCTGACAGCCCTGTCTTTTGGGCCGTGCATTTGAATGTCTTTTGACCTCTCCAGCAGTGGGTGTTCATCTTGGTTTGTTTCGGTTATTTTCCGTTTATGTAGCGAGTGAGATGATTGTAAACTGGAGAACATTATTACTTTCCTCCTTCTGCAGGTGGCTGTGTTGTCACCTCTTTTTATTAGTGCTTGGGTAGCGTTGCGCTCGCCCGACTGTGGATGTTTGCTGGGTGTTGCTAGAGCTGCTACCACCCTGCATCTCAAGAATCCCAATCAAATATTCGATTATAATTTTCTAACACCCATTAACACTGGGCCATTCACCTCTTATTTTGGATCTCTTGAGTTGGTCAGGTCTCTACTTCTTTCTCTGTCATTGGTGGCACGGTGAAGACAAGACCCCGGGTGCATGACCCGTGTGCCTGTTGCAGACGGGGGGATGCTTTATTCAGTTCAGGGGTGGCTTTTTAATCCTCCTGGAAGCTGTTGACATAAAAAATAGCTCATGTGAGTAAACAAAGATGCAGAAAAATGTAAAAATGTCTATGTGCACGTGCAGAAGGACATTGCTGTTCCTTACGGATGGCGTTGCCTTAGACCCGAGTTCAGCCGTGTTTAAAAGCTGACGAAAGTTCTCTCTTTTTCATCCTCATACTGCTGAGAAAGGCCAGTGGAAATTGAGATGAATCACCTGGTAGGTACTCGTGAAAATGAGATTAAAATATTTCTAATAAATCCATTCTTGCACTCGCCTTCAGAAGGTCTCTGAGAACTGAGCAGCGTGTTTGGTACAGGGCACGTGCGTTTCCTAATCTGAAATTGCCGATCGGTAGGAGCACAGATCATGGAGAGAAAACCATGCTTTGGCGGTCTGAGCTAGGTGTGTATCAGCCAGTCTTTAACAGCAAGGCGAAATACTTGCAGGGGGAGGAGAGTGGAAAGGTGGAGCGGAGAAAGGAGGGCGAGAGAAAGGGAAGACAAAGCTGAGTTGGTAACTGGGGAGAGACGGACCCAAACCACGAGCCGTGTGTGATTCCCGCTCTGCCGGGCGTGCAGGCGGGTGGTCCGCGGTGGGGTGTGGGGAGTCTCGCTACGGACCCACCTCTAACTTTTAGAAATGACGGCGGTCGTTAATTGAGAAAGTGAGAGCTATATTGAGCATTCAGGCAACACTTGTTTTGCATATTCAACTTCCTTTGTCTGTTATTTATGTGTAAATGCAAATAATAGGCAACCCAACAGCCATCTGTGGCACACGCTCTTCAGGTCCGGACCTGCCCCGTGTCTCTGGACACGTTGCTGATCAATCACCCGGCCACTGCGGGATCACCTCCTGGGCTTCCACGTGGCTCCCTGCGCACAGCGACGATGTCTCGTGTCCTCCTCTTCTGCTGAGCTTGAACTGAAACCTTCTGCTCCCTGCCCTTCCGGGTTGATGTCTGTTTTTCTGAGCTGGAGCACATTGGGACACCCAGCTCGGCCGCTTCCCCTTGTCGTGGCACCTCTGTTACCTGTGTCTCTGGTCTCCTCACACGTAACCTTTTGCTAGTCCAAACCTCGGCTTTCTGCAGGCCAGTCAGTCTAGCCTGTGCTGCTGCAGCTGGTAAAGAAGCAGTTTCTAGGAGTGCAGTTGACAGGGTGGGCTCGTTGGAGTTCACTCGCTGCAGCATTTTGGGCAGTGAAAACAGCTCTGTTCCCATCCTAGGGAAGCTTGTTCCCCTTTTATCCCCAGCTGGCAATTACTGAAACTGTATGCAAGGATATTTTAAATTTTCAGGATGAAACTTATATTTAGTTGGATTAGAAGGGTGATATTTGATGCTTAATGCTACTTAAGAGAAGTAACCCACCGGAGTTATCTGAGCGTAGACATGCAAATGTCAGACAAACAGAATCTGAGTCACGGGTCTGAAGTCCGTTGGTCAGTCCCAGCGTGTGGTTCAAGATTAGAGTGTCTTGTTAGGAAAGATGGTTTAGAATAAAGTCTTTTTCTTCAGCAAGCTGCAGTTTTTGTAACTATCCATCCGAAGCGAGAGGCAATCTAAGGGGATATCACCCGTCAGCTCCTTACCCGCTCTCCTCCCGGAGCAGGTCTCTGGCTGTCGTCGCGGGCGTGGGATTAGTGCCTGCTGACGGACAGCGGATGCGAACGCGACACAGCAGCACCTGCTGCTCTGGGAATGAGTAACAGAATAAGGGTCAGACATCTTCTCACTATCTCTTTACATTTCTGATGCCTTTTGGGCTTATTAACAGAATATCCCTACATTAATAATACTCTTTTATTTTATTTTATTTTGTGAATCTGTGATGGTTTTGAAACAGTAACTTTCTCTTTGGCTGCGATGGGCCCGCTGGTTTTCTGCGGTCTGTGCTGTTGGTGGCCACGGAGCAGCACAGCCACTTCCGTGGCTGCTCCTCCCAAAACAGTCCTTGGAGCGTGTTTGAGCGGCAGCCGCTGCCCCACTGCCCGCAAGGTCAGTGGCTGGCTCAGACCCCAAAGCTTTCTCCACTCTATACTTGTAGAAGGGAGAAGGAGCTGCTTGGAAAACTGGTGAGCGGCTGCTCGCCGTGAGGGAGGGACGGGGGTGGCTCCTGTGGATCCCATCGGCAGGCACCACGGTGAAGCCGGTACCTGGGCAGCGGGGCTGCTACTACCGGGCTTCATCCTCAAGAAAACTGCCCTGAAAGCATTATTACACGTACGTTGCCATTATTACTGTTACATTGCCAGTATTATCATCGTTACTATTGCTGCAGTCAGGTTTACTTGCCTTTTCAGCATTCGGAATATTTACAAGCACCCGTCAGCAGGTTTGATTCTCTTGCATCACAAGGTTAAACTAGTCTTACCCAGCGAAGAGCTCTTGGAGGGAATTAAGTGTCTGTGACGTGTATCTTCCTCAGTTCGGCACAGGCTCCGTCCTTGTGCTCGCTCGAGGAGCACAGGGCCCCGAGAATTAGAGTTTTAAATGGGTGACATACAGAGCAGCGTTGTTTCCCTTTAATACTACGGTTCCTGCTTCTATCGGAATGTTTTTGCCTAGTTTGATACAGGAGGGGTGTAATTTTACATTGGTTTTTTTTAAGAATCTTTTCAAAACCCCCCTGTACCGATGGAGAAGCGCCAGCCCTGGCCATCAGCGGTATGTTTGTCATCATCTGCTTTGTTCTTCCTTCCTCTCTGAACAGAAAACTTAGTTCATGGATCCCCTCTCGACAGTTATCAGTGGTTAGACAACAAGTAAACAACTTACTGTAAATGGGCTGTGTGCCAGCTGGCCCCCAGCTGTCCTCCAGCTTGGGACTTGCATTCAGCTCTGAAGAATGCCTCTTTACTTGGTCATTTCCTTTCCTTTCAAATACAAAAAATAAAACTTTTTTTTTTTTTTCCTTCCCCTCCCATTAAAGAGCTTTCCTGGCCTAAATATTAAAATTAGGGAAAGATAGCAGAGCTCCTCAGCTACTGAGTCTTGTGCGTTCTGGAAGGAAGCTTCTGACCTTTGCTTGGAAGCCGTCAAGAAACGGTCTTGCAGATGGTGGGCTGAGAGGTGACTGGTCTTGAAATGCATCTTTTTGGGGGGGGGGGTTGGTTATTTCTTTTTTGGGTGGGTGGAGAAAAACAAATCAATCACAATTTCAACAGCCCCTTTTATCATTTTTAGAAACTTCTACTACAAAAAATCCCTGTATCCAGAACTTACAAAACCGTATTCTGGTTAATGAGAAAACTACAGCAATAATTTTATGTTATTAGTCACAAGTAGCAATACAGACAATTGTGATTAGCAGTAAGAAGCATTCACAGTGAGAGTAGTTATATACTGAAACAGGTTACCCACAGGACATTTGTGAATGTCTATACCTGCAGTTTTCAAAATTCAGCTGGACCAGGCCCTAAGCATCTTTGAAATTTGTCCTTGCCTTGAGCAGAGGTTCTGACTAGCAACCGCGAGTGTTCCCTTCCAACCTATAAATTAAAGTGCATCTGCAATAACATCTCAAATGGTGTTACGATTCAGTCAATTAATGATTAATCAAGTTATATTGCATCCCCTGTACAGCTTTCACTTGTAGTTTTTGTTCCAGGTTGCTCTTACCTATAAGTTCTATAATTCCTGAATGAATATCGAGATCCTGAGTGGCAAGAAGGGAGTCCTTCTTTTGATTATAATACTTTATTATAATGTCAAAAAGAATCTTCTTGTACGTATTCTGACTGACGGGTTTGTTAGTGCTTTGAGGTAACTGCTGACTAACCGTCACTATGAATTGGTCTGGGAAATACTCCAAGCAGTCAATTGCAGCATAGAGCCATTTGTCAAGCCTGTAGAAGGAAAAGTTAGCTTTAGTGCTTACTTTAAAATGCTCTGCCTATTCTTATTTAAGCCTTTAAAGGAAATTAGACAGGAATAACCATACAGGTATACTCATTTGTTGGAACCACAACATTAAACTTGTTGCTTATTAAGTGGATAAAGTAACGTTTTTCACCATAGGTCAAGGACCTGCTCAAAATAAGCAACTTCAATAGTTTTTCCTATGCTACAGGCCCAGATTAAAACTAGTTGCCATCATGCCAGACTGTCACTGACCCAATGACACTTGCCCGATTCATCTAGTATTTAAAACCAAACACCACTCCACTGTTACTCCAACACACACACTGAAAACACACCAGGACTAACCAGGGTGAAAAACCGAGTGTCTGGATTGTTTCAGAACAGAAACAAGATAATTAGTTTGAGAACAGAAGGGAAAACAACAACAACAAAGTTTAAATCCCATAAGACTGCAGAAGCAGTTTATTAGATGACCCACTATTAAGACAGGAGTTTTTCATATAGGAAAAAAAATACTTAAGAAAACTAGGGAAAGAAAAGTGTGGGGAGAACCTAAAATTCAGGTAGGCAACTCATTATTCAGAGAGTCTGGAAAGTCAGAGGAAAAAGTCACTAACTCAGCCATTCTGTACAGAACAAATCTAAAATTATAGAAATGTAGGGTGCAGAGGGAGAATTACTTTTATCTGACTCTGGATATAAAAATGATTTTAACTGAATCAATAACTTGTGAGAAGGTGCAAATATTATTTGAGATCCACAGAATCTTATTTTTTATCATGGAGAGCAGAAACAAAGATTTTGAACTTGCTGCTGGGCAGCTAGATAAACATGAACTTTTATTAGAACTGCTGTTGCCAGCAAGGGTTGCATAACTCTTGGATGCATAAATGGGGTAATACAGTAAAGTAGAAACAGAATCATGACCTCCTTTTAGTTACAATCCCGTGTGCAGTGCAGTCATTGCAAGCAAGATTTGATAACAGTCTTTTAAATACCTACACAGAGAGCAGGTTACGTTTGAAATAATTAAATACATGACACTATTTGAAAACTGAAGACAGAAAAATTGAGATATAAATTTTGCCTCCTCCTCTGCCTTCACACTGGGGGCAATTAATCCTGTAACTGGCAACTATTCTTCATACCTGGAATTTTCCACTTCTCAGGCATGCCATAAGCCAGACCTAAATCATATACTGTCTACAAAGATGCTACTCCAGCCCCTCACTTAAGTAATTGTAGAATTAAGTAATGAAGCAAGCATTTAATTTTGATAACACTTGAGATATTAGCAAAGACCCAAATATTAGAGACACTTATCACAAAATAATAGAGCAAGAACCACTTGTGAGATACATTAAGAGATGTAAGCCCACCAATCACCCAAGAATCAAGTACAAAAGAAGTATAAAACTCAGAAGAAACAGTGTTCATTAAGCCATTCTGGGAGGGAGGACAAACATGTGGAGTTCAGGTGCTATCCAGCAATAAATCCAGTCTGGAACCGGAAGTTTCATTAGATTATATAAAACTCTGCATATGTAAAAATATTTTCTCCCTAAAGCAAGAATTCATTAAAACAGTAAGAAAGAGTGTCTAGAGGTACACAGATTGACCTCCATCCCAGAAACAGATTAACACTTGTACTGATTTGACAAAAATAAGCATTAGTAAGACATACACAGGAGACATGCCTTGGCATATTCATTGAAAGTACATGCTAAGACAGAGATCAGCCCAAGCACAATCAACAGGAACACTACAAAAAATAAGAGAACATTTAAAGAAAAGAACACTGATGACATGCAGCCACTTTTATATCCTCATAATATAAGCATTTTTAAGTGTTACAACCACCATCAGAAGCTGTGACAAATAAAACAAAAGCCTCAGAATATTTTTTTTTCAATTTCTAATACCTTTTATCAAGACCTAAGAGTGAAGTGTCTGGTCTAGAAACTAGGACTGTTTTCAACACCTGAGGTTAAAGTTTTAATATAAACTTAAAATCCTCAGAACCCCAGTCCTAAACACATACTTTTTTTGAATTCCATTAGCACTTCTGAAAAGAAGTCAACAAAAGTACATTAATGTAACTTCTCTCTAGAAGTATCACAATATCACAACTTACTCAAGCAAGTTTAAGCTACATGTAACCTCTCTGTCCAGGAAAGTATTTGAGATAACCAGGTCTTCTTTTCCGAAACAGTTTGGCTTTGTCTTCACTGAAGACACCAAGATATCTTCTAAAAGTGGAACATCAATTAACTGCAGCAGTCGTAGCAGAGTTTGATGTTTCCAGACGTCTTCTATTACTGATACAATAAAAAAAAAAAACAACACCACAACAACAACCACCCTCAGAAATTACATCTTATGCAAAACACTAACCTTTATATTTTCTCACTCAAGAATGTTTTCAGTGTTCAAAGAAAACAAGGTTAATAGCACAGTGTGATGTTTGTGTTGGGGAAGAATGGATCAAAATAGGCATGCCAAGAAAGAAGGCTTTAAAGAGAACATCTCTCACCCCTGATATTAGAATAAGTAATAACCTACTCTAATCAGTAATACGTACCAGAAAAAAAACAAGTGAAAAACAAAGGAATCATATAATACAGATGTACTTAATCTTAAAACCTATATCCTTCTGAAGTGGTATGTGCATTAAAAGAATGGCACCATGCTGCAAAACCTTAATCCCATTTTGTTTCTTTCAGTTTACTTACTATGAGCATTTAGCACTCATTTAGCTATTTTGTCATTAGCCATACATTAAATTTAGGACTCTGAGGGGCAGTGTTTAACAGAAATGAAGTACTCGCTCCAAGTAGATAGAGTAAAGAAGAATCATGTTTTTAAAAGAAAAAATAAATCCTCACCTCTTTTTGGCAGCGGATGAGTTGGTTCCTTAACTGTAATCTTTGAAGATAAAGCTGCATGAACATTTATTGATTGAAGAAGCTCCTCTACCCTCTTTTTATCAGCTGCTTCTAAAGCTAAGGGGTTTGAAAGTGTCGTTTCACACTTTGTTCTGCTTAGGAGGAAAAAAAAAAAATAGATGTATAAAAAAATACGATCATGACATGTTTATCTTTCTGTCACTTCCTAAACTGCTGTTAAATTAGCACTTCAGGGTTTCATTGTATCTGGGGTCTATTCTGCTGTTAGAAAGCAAATAATCCACATCTGCTCTGTGGAAAGGGCAAGGATAATGATTCCAAATACTGCTTATGGTTCTATTTCTTTTACCAGCTTCCAGCAACTAGTTCATTCAGGCTAATTCTCAAATTTCAGAATAACTGATGGCAAACTGATGGCTTATGCTACTGCAACAGACTGTATTCTAAATAACAAAGGGAAGATCAAAGTAGTTCAAAATTACCAAGAAATATTAGGTAGTACCTGCAATTTTGGCATGACATTTCTCAAAACTGGCATGTAGATTTTGCAATACCTGGGTTAGACTGACATAGCTTCATCTAGTTAAACCACCTTAATTAAAAAAAACCAAATAAATAAAAAAAAAGCAAAAAAAAAGAAGCAGAATATTTAAGAGTAACTCACTTGGAATGTCTTTTTGTCTTCTGTTTGTAGATTTCGTCAGGAGACAAGTTCTCATTGTCTTTATTCTTTCTCGGAAGAAGAGGAGTAAGACTGCTATTTACAAATCTATAGAGACTAGTGTTCGTGTCTTCAAATTCAGTTTCTCTCTCATTCCTGAATAAGTAAAGCTTTGCTCCAACTGGCTCAAACACCTTGTGATCCATCAACGCTTGGCATACACGGACTCCCTTCAGCCGAGAAATATCATTGCAGCTTAGGTACATGCTTTGCATAAGGTGGCTCAGTACCACATCAACAGCATTTGAGCCGGTGAAACAGTTTTTATACGTTTTCAGATGTTGTCTGCGTTTTCTAATTTCCACCCGACTGTGAAGAGCATGAATAATACTATTCCACAGCTGAGTTGCTTGAAAAGGGCCATCACAATCTGCACAATATATATAGGAAATGTTTATAAAGCTTTACTTTCACATTTAAAAAAAATATTTTCAATATACAATATTAGTTTTACAAATAGTTTAGAAATTCACCAGAAGTCAGCTTAATTTTACAAAGACAGAGAAAGATAACACTTTATGCATCCGTCCTTCTGTTGACTCACAGCCACTAGGTGTGAGAAGAGAAAAAGACACTGAACACAGGTGAGGAAGGTTTGTTTGTTATTACCATACATACTGTATGGATGTACACATACACATTAAATCATTACAGAACCACAGAATGCCCAAGGCATTACGGGAACCTCTGGGGCACATCTGGTCCAACCTCCCCTGCTCAAGCAGGGCCACGCAGAGCTGGTCGCCCAGGACCATCACCAAACTGCTTTTGACTATGTCCAAAGATAGAGCGTCAACAACGTCTCCGGGCACCCCTGATAAAAGCCGGGCTCTGTCCTCTGTACGCTCTCCCTTCAGATACTTGTAGACACTGATTAGAAGCACTGAGCCTTCTCTTCTCCAGACAGAGCAGTCCCAGCTCTCTCAGCCTCACCTAGGGGGTAGGATCCTCCAGTCCCCAGGTTCTCCTCCACATTCTGCTCTCCCCTCAGCAAACGACAAACCGAGGCGTGCAACACGTGAAACCCGCCCGCCCCCAACCTTCGCTCCGAACACTCGGACACAGCTGCACGTCCAGCCCAAGCAACGGCGGCCTCCTTAACCACCACTTCTGGGGGTACGGCGGGAGGAAGCTCCTCTCTCCGTGTAGCGGCCGAGCGCCGCACTAGCTCCTTCCCGCCCGCAGGCCCCTGGCCACTCCCGCGGGACCAGCGGCAGCCGGAGGCGCCCGTCCAACCGGCGGGCACGCGCCAGCCCCCTCAGAGACCGCTCCACTGCAACCGGCACGGAGCCG
>JAAGNO010025866.1:29753-39922 GCA_033439905.1 Ceryle rudis
CATAAATCATAATTTGTGTATTTTATTTTTATTTTATAAAAGGCATTCTCACCCCTTTTGTGGGAACCCTCCAAAACACGTTGTTTAAGATGGGGGGCGGGGGGGTGTCTGGTTTTGAATGGTCTTTTTGGGGGGGGGGGGGGTTGGGTTTTTTTTTTTTAATTGCAGAGCAGTTTTACACTCCTTTTCTTTCCCTGGTTGAGTCTTTCGTTGTTTGTGGAGGCTGTGCTTCTCCAGAGGGAGGTGTTTGGGGCACGTACGGGCTGTCGGCCGGCGCTCTGCGTGCAGGAGATGCCGTGGTGTGCACAGCCACGCCGGCACACGGCTCCTTGGGGAGGAGCAGCCTGACCGCCTGCTTTCCGTGTACAGGAGGCTGACTGGACTTTGAAAATCACCTTTCACGACGGTATTTTTTGCGTATTCTGAACTGTGAGGTAGGGGAGGATGACTCAAAGCCTCTAGGTACCGGCACACGTCTGGCCAGAACAACCCGGCGGCTTGCGCTTGTGTGGGTAGATTTCTCCCAATACTTGAGTGATCTAATTTATTTAACGTTAATTTAAATACGTCTATGCTGTAAGCTGGAGAATAATTAGACTGAATGAATGCCTGTAATTGATCTTATAGTCCGTGTAATTATGCTAAAGATCTGCCAGGAAACTGGCTTCCTTTCCTGCATCCCTTTCCTTCCCCCTTCAAAATATGCTCGCATATTCCAAAACAAAACACTTAAGCTGGGAAAGCTTCAGCACGTGGACTGAGGCTCACGGTTGCAGCTCCCGCCTTTGAACCGAGGAGGATTTTTTTGTTGTTTTCACGAGGTGTATATTATTCATTCCAGCTTGGGAATGCCTCAGTCTGGGGTAAGTGCATGGGCAGGTTATTTTGATGGCAGCCTTTCACCTGGTGTTACATATACCAAGGAGTGGTGTTGAAGTAAATCTGCTTTTACGAGGAACTGTACAGTAATTATTTCTTAAACGGCAGTCTTAGATATAATCTCTCTTCTTGGCCTTTAGTTTGAGGTCAAAAAGAAATCGGAGGATGCCTTGGCAGTACGGTTGGAAGAGCAGCGCAGGTACCGTGGTTAGTTGGCGTCTTCTCTAACCCCCTGTTTCCAGCTTGATTTTATCTCTCTTTATGATCTCCATAGCTTTATATCTGTTCAAAACAAAGAAAAGCTACCTTCATCCCAGTGGTGCTGGGGTGTAGTAGCAGTTGCACTTCTGGGAGCTACCTGGCTGCTTTTGCCTCCTTGGGGGTGACAGAGCTGGCCACCGACAGGGGCAGTCGCGCTGGTTTGCCGTGGTGACGGCGAGGGAGGGGAGTTCTGGGTAGTGACAAATGGTGTGTTTTCTGAGCTCCTCACAAGGCTTTAGAAAATCTAAGGAAGAGACTCAACGTTTTGTGTCTTGGAAAGATCAAAATAGCTATTTTTAGAAAGGTGAAGATTGGTTATAGGAGCCACCACCTTCTCCCGTTAACTCAAATAAATGCAAAGTAAATAAAATGCTTATTTGCTGTGAGAAGGGTGTGAGGAAGCTCCCCTTCAAACTTGTGGGTGAAGACTTTCTTTTCGTATCGTCATCCAGGACTGAATTTAAAGGCTGCTATTGAAAGCAGTGACACTTAGTAGAAACTGGGTTTGAGTATTTTGAATGTTTTTCTTCAGTATTAATTCTCCATTTCAACACTTCAACACTTTAAAGCATATCCCGTCCATTTCCTGTCCCCACAATCAAGTTAAGATGACAGAGGGGTTCCTCTTGTCTCTTCACGGGCCTGGGTTGTGTAAAGGACAGTCCCTGGAATATTTACAAAACCATGTTGGGTTTTTTTTCCTGGTGGCTTTATTAAAACACATTGAACAGACAAAGCCAGTCCGAGGGGGAATGAGTTCTGCTCTTTCTGACTTTGCAGTGCTGTCAAGCGACTCTGGTCAAGTGGCCCCGCGCCTGGTCGTTAACCGCGCGCAGTTCGTTAACACCCTGCTCTGTCGGGCTGCTGCGGGACTTTCTCGCACGGCGTTAGCAGCGAGCCGTGGAATTTGCTTCCTCCTTCATCAAAGCCCTTAAAATATTTGAAGTTTTTCTTGTAAAGGTTAAAAACCCCACCGGAGCCGTGGTCTGAGGCTCAACTTAATCATGAGATGCTGAGGAATACTCAAGTGGAGGCGCCGCTTTGCTTTTTAACCCTTCGGCGCCTGTGGTTTTCCGCTTGGGACGGATTCTCTGAGGAAAGAGAGATTCTCACCATTGTAAGCCCTTAAGTGGAGCTGAAGGAAAAGTGCCAGACGCTGCCAGAACTGTGATTAAAATTGCAAGAATAAGCAATACAGGGGAACACTTCTCCCTCTCTCCTTGAAAAGGCTGCCTGCTTATCTCCAGCTCTTGGCCCCACTCAAGCCATCTATGGCTACGATGAAAAACTACAGACCTTTGGCCCTGTTTGTTATTTCTTTATGGATTGTTGCAGTCGAAAAGGGATTTAAGTTGTGACCATTCCAAGCTTTTTGAAACACCAGAGCTTCCAAAACACAGAGAAGCAGCATAAATAATGGAAGCTGGTGGGTTTGTTATTTTAGTGCTATCGGTTAGAGACAGTTATTTTCTTTCTTTCGTGGTGCTTGCTTTGCTTTTCTCCTGGAACCCGGGAGTTCTCAGCATCTACAGCTGGAGAAGCCACTGGGAAGTGACGATAGGTGGAACATCTTGGAGAACCAATTCTTCAACAACAGAATAGGGGTTAAACAGGAAAATCTATATCACATGTAAGAAAACCTCTCTCTATATATATATGATAACCTATATATGTAATGATTATGCGTTCAGCATCAGAAGTAAGAAAATATGACAATTAAGAAAATAATTCCTTCATATCAATTTGGGTATAATTTATATTCAGGCCTTGGTTAATCTTATCTAAATTTAGGTGTGCTGAGGCCCCAACTTGCACAGCATAATTATCCAAAGTTCAGTTTACTGCATGAGGCAGGAACAGGCTGGAATGATTCTTTGCGCTTGAGCGTTTCTCTCTACTGAGTCGGTGAGTGTTCACTGCAGCGATGCTTCTAAAATTAGTACCTCCTTTGGTTCCTGAAGTTAAGTGAATTAATTTGGCCCATAAGTCTGACCTAGATTTTATTATTTATTTTTTTATATATATAGTTTTATTCCTAGGAGGTGTTAGTTCTCAGTTATTTTAGGTTTCGTGTTCTGCAGCGGTAGTTTATTTGTTGATACCATCTCAGTTATATCTGAAAAGCCACTCACTTGGGATGCTGGAACACCGAGACCGTGTCTGTTCCGCGCGATCCAGACGTTTAACTTGTAAAATCTGGTTTGTCTCTCTGGACTAGATCCCCTTATTATATTGTCACCAGTGTATCGGACCGAGGGAACTTCCCCTCGTCGAGGTGGAAGCACATCCCCCTGCGTGTGTGGTGGGCTGGGTCCCTTTCAGCCGGGCAGGGCCGGCGCAGAGGTGCCCAGCGACACCTCGCCGGGTAACGGCAGCGGCAGCGCTCGTGCCGGCGTCAGCTGGTGCAAAGCGGAGGAGCCCTTTCCAAACAGAGGCTGCGAGAGCAGCTTCACTGGCCCAAATTGCTTAGGGTGCAATCGGTGTTTGGTCTGTGCCTGTTGGCAAACTGTCCTGTTTGCCAGCTGGGCCTTTGTTTAATGTTTCTGGGATGAAACATGCGAGTGACCTAACAGAAAGGTTGGACTGCGTCGTTACTTTAGAGACTACATAGCCTAACAGAGCTTGGTACAGACTGGAAGTAACGTGAGTCTTGGATCGTACAGTTCCCTGTTTCATCTCAGAAATAGTCCTGTGGCCGTTGCCTGTTACGGGGGCTGTCAAGAACTCGGGTTGAGGGAGCGCGGAGCTCTGGAGGAACCCACCCAATGCCAGCTGCCCGCAGTTTTGGAGCTCTGCTCTCGTTGACGTGTCTGGAAGCTCATGTGCTGCTTTGGTCTCAACCACCATTGAAAATAAGTGCAGATTAACTACTTTCCTGTTTCACGAAGATGTGCTGTTATTGAATTATTTTTCCTGAAGCGCCATGAAACTGAGGAAAGCTTTACAAGGGGAAAAAAGCTTTTGTGTGAGAGAGGATCTCATACGGTGTTGAAGTTTGCTGGGCCATTCGATCAGTGTCTCCTGAAGATGCAGCAACAGCATAAGTTATTGTTACTGCGCTACAAGAAAGTGGTTCAGATAGAAGGAAAGCACTGTAATGTGCTTTTTATTCGGAAAAAAGAAGACTTTTGAATGTCAGCATCTCTTCTCCATTAAACTGCCTGTGTAAGTTTCGGTTCTGGGCTTCACTTCCAAACCAGAGCCGGGCTCGGCCCCCCGATGCCGCGGGGCAGCAAGAGGGGCAGGTGCTCTGGTGATCACTGCACAAGGCTCTTGGTGCATCTTTAGTGTCCCCAGGAGCAGTGTCCGTGTGCCCTGCAGAGCACTGCCTGCTGCTGGAGTGTCTGTCAGAGCAGGACACGTCTGTGTGTCCACTGACGCTGCCTTCGGTGTGCTCAACCACGTAAGCCCCCGCCAGTAGCTCGCGTGGTGTAAAAGCCGGTTCCTGTGAGTACGACTGTCTGCGCAACCATGGGGTCTGCACCGCGAGGGGCAGCGCTGGTCAGGGTTGTCTCTGTAGCACTCGCTGCTGGAGAAGCTGGTTAGGAAGCTTGGAATTCCCTAAATGGAAGTTCTACCAAGATGGGGTTTTCTCCATAACGTCCGATTGAAATGGATCCTCCCCCCCTCCCGGCTTTTGTATTATGTAAATATTTTTTAAAGGTAGGATTGATTGATTGACTGTTCCTCTGACAGGTACCAGAAATGCTTGAAGGAATTGGCAGATAAACCATCGGTTTTTTCCTTCCTATCCCGTGCCTTTGGCCTTGCCAGTTTTTTATCTCTGGTATGCTCTCTTCAGGTTCTTGCGCTCCTCCTGTGCTTTGAAACCCTTCCCAGATGCAGCCCAAGTATTTTTCTATCTTTATATTGCTTGGTTTCATAAAAAATAGGAGAAACTGATGAAGTAGCTGTTTTATCACAGTACCTTTATGATTCTGTAAGGAAGTGAGGACCCAGTGGCTAATGCTTAGTCTTGACAAGTTGAGTTGAACGCCTTGTTTTGTGCAGGTGGTGAGTAGAGTCATCTCTGACCTCTTCTAAAACCATCACACCGTGAGTTCTGCCTTACACCAGCCACACTGCAGTGGTGAACAGCTCTCCGTTTCCCTGTCAGGAATCCTGCAGCTCTTACTGGAACAGACTTGGTAAACTGGAGTGACTTAAAAACTTACTGCAAATGCCACTGCATTGTGTGCTGCATTAGGTAAATCTTGAACAGGCACCACGGTTAAAATGTTGTGTTTCAGGCACCGTGACCTATCCTTCCAGCAAATCTGAGTGACCGTTAGCGAAAGATCAGGACAGGCAGTGACGGGTCGTAAAAGATCCGTAATGGCCACCGGGACCTTTATGAGAGATGTAATGGACGCTGAAATTCAGGAAGAGAAGCACAGTTTCCCACCAGGAAAGTTTTCAGTACTTCTCCGAGAGAGCGTTGGTGTTGTGCTGCTTCAGACTGGAAACACCCGCGCCGTGCTCAGAGCAGTCCTTCGGACACACCGGGTGCTCTCGGAGAGGAGGAGATGGGTGTGTAAGGACTCCAGGATTCTCTGCCCGGTCACCTTCGTGATAGTTACATGGGAGAGGTAAACAGCCTGTTAATGAAGTTTACAGATGGAGTTTAAATTGGGAGGGGTTCCCAGCGCCGCTCAGGAAGAGAAAATACACAAAGAGGCAGAGATGAACAATGTGGCCAGGAAACGGTGTGGGGTTCAGCGAGGAAGGAATAGAGCTTCCTTCATCTGACAGGGAGGGGTAGAGGAAGAGGATGGAGGAGAGTGTATAAAATAATATGAGAAATCCAGGAGAGAGAAAGGCTGCGGGGCCTAAAAATGTGGTGGGGAAAAACACCCCAAGAAGAAGCGGATGTGAAGTGCAGGAGTCTGCAGCAAGAGGGATGTGATGAAACATTTTGATAGTCTGGAGTGTGTGACATGGATGCCAGGTGGAAATCAAAGCAGATGATAACCCACCGCGTGTGCAAGTTAAGGCAGAAATTGTAGCTGTAATTGCTTAACAGTGTTGACAAAAGCAATTACAGCACTTTACTGGGTAATTCAATAAAGTTGGCTTAAAAGTGCCGTGAAAATGATATACAACATCCATACACACCTTACAGGTCTGTGGCGCCGCTTGTTGCTTGTTCTCCTGAAACTATTACGTAAGTTTAGGTGGCTGATTTGGGATCAATAAAGAAAACCTCGTGCCTGCTGTCCTGACGTGTGGGGAAGAGCGCTTTCATACGTATTCTTTGCATCAGGTGTGGCAGAGGCCAGATAAAATGGACTGAAGTTGTGTTCCGAAGGGCGTTAAGTGTTCGTAAGACTTTGGAGAATACCTCGTAGTCAGGTTTGCTCGGTTTTAAGCTCTGTCATGTACACGCAGAGGTCTGGATGTGAAGGATAAAATGCACCAAAACCTAAAGGTAAAGCATGAAAGAAAACCTTTTGGTAGCGTTCCGAGTGGGAGGTCGTGGCCTGTCCTTGGGGAGCTTAGCAACGTGCCACCGCGGTGGTTTGGCCTTCAGCAGCTTTCTGAAGTCGCCAGGAATTTTAAATTTGCTCCTTATTTTTCCTGCAGGAATTTCTGTTCTCTCTCTAATGTGGAAAAAAAGAATCTTTTCCCTTTCAAGTGAAGCTGCTGCTCGTGACTAAGCAGGGGGCGGAATCCACGGGCGTCAGGGGTTACACTTTACACGGTTCTTTGTACTAAGTTGGCCCTGAACCTCAGTTCTGGCCTTTAGCACTGGGGAGAACATCTTGCAGTCATCCTCCCCTGTGACTAAGATCTCAAAATGATCAGAAGTACTTTTGGCTTCCAGCAGAGTCCCCAAGGTGATGCTTTTCTTGGTTTTTGTTTGGGTTTTGTGCTGTTGGAAGGTGTTATGAAGGCTGGTTCCCTCCTGTAACAAAGCCCCGTCTCCCTTCACGCTGCGGATTTCTGATTACAGGCAGCTCAGGTTCTTCCTCAGCTTGCTCCTTCAGCTGCTGAGCAGCTTGCTGAAAACAGGGGGCTACAGCATTGAATTTCCCTCCCAGCGAATCCAAACCTCCTGAAAACATACCCCTGAAATTGGGGTAAAATGGAGTGGGGAAAAAGGAGTCAAGTAGACATGTTGAAATAAAGGAATCCTCAACCTTCAGTAAAAATCCCCGTTGTTAAATGCGATGCGTCTGTATAACGAGGTCACTTCTGATCACAGCCCTGTGATCACGCCTCTGTCTCAAACCTACACCAGTAGCAGTTACGGGCTTCCCTTACCCAGACAGACATCTGCCTTGTACTGAAACAGTAAGTTCTGGGGTTTAAATCACCTCATTTTCAGTTCTAGATTGAGTATCGGCTGGAGGGCACTAGCAGTGTGCACAGTGACGAGCCGGTGTTTTGGGAAGGTATTCCCGTCGTAGCTGCCAAGGCAGTGAATGACCCTGTGCTTCTCCTTGTTGTGAAGGGGAAGTGTTTGCTCCTCCTTCCCGCCTCTGGGTTAATGAGCAGAGGAGGAGATCTCGGAACTTCTTCAGGAGTGTTGAAATGAATACTGCGTGTTACAGAAATTTGGTAATGGAACAGGTTTTCCTAAATTGTGAGGCAGGTTTGGGGTTTTTAGGTGTCTCTGCTAAAAGCAGATATCACTTAAGGGGAGTATTTTTTTTCTCGTTTAAGCGTCGTGTTTAAACTCTGTTTTGGCCTCTTTCTTTTTGGTTCACTGGTGTTTTTTGAGCTTCTGGACTCCTGTTCAAAGTTTAAAGAACAATAACTAGTCAAATGTAAAATAATGTCAATTGAACCAGCCTGTG
Source organism: Ceryle rudis (assembly GCA_033439905.1). Lineage (NCBI taxonomy): Eukaryota > Metazoa > Chordata > Aves > Coraciiformes > Cerylidae > Ceryle > Ceryle rudis. Next base: position 37,694 of record JAAGNO010025866.1, read on the forward strand.
ACTCAACAGTCAACCAAGTCATCCTGGATCCGCATCAAATGGACTGAGGCCAAAACCTAAAATTGGCACAGGGCCCCGTCCCTCTTCTCCATGTATTTCCACTGAGGCAGAGCCCAGAATGCAGCACGCTGGTTAATATCCCATCATGAACTGCTCCGAATGGTAATGGGTTATTTTCATTGACAAAAAAGCGTCGGGGTAACGACACATTGTGCAAGGCTTCCTGCAGACCGACAAGGAGATGGAGCTTGGGCACTGAAGAATTTACCATCTTGGTTCTTTTTTTTTTAGTATCAGTTCTGCTTTTTTGAGCTTCCTTGAAGGTCTGCAGAAGGAATTGAGGAAGAAACATTCCCTTCTGCCTCTCTTGCTCTCTTCCCATCTTTCCCTCTTCCTTTTCCTCCTCCTACTCCTCAGAGTTAAGGTTTTATTTGTTTGGGGTTTTTTTACGTGTTTGTTTATTTGTATTCCTTTTATTGTTACTTTTTTTTGGCAAAGCAGGAAGTAGTTAGGCAGTGCTGATAAAAACACCAGTGGTGCTGAGTAAGTCTGCGTGTACGTGTTGATAAAAATCAGTGTCCAGATTACTGCTAGAGGGTTACTCTGGCAGCAGAAGAGTCTTGTCTTTTTTTTTTGTTTTTCTATTTTTTATTTTCCTCCTTTTTGTTTTCAAAATAGCAGAAATGAGCTTTCTAGTCACTGGTCTGTATTTATAGCTTTATGACTCAATTTGGCTGTGCAAGTCTTATCCTGCAGCTTTTCAAATACCTGTTCTGTGACTATTGCAGTTTAATCTCTTACTGCATTTCTTCCGGCACCATCAGTATTTCTCTGGGTACTCCAGGGTCCTCTCTCCAGAGCTCTCTTGTCTTCATTTCTGGCAGCACCCCCGTGCTGGACGCAGACACTCACCTTCACCAGACCCGAGCCGTGCCCGCAGCTCACGCTGAGGTCATTAATGGCACAAATCCCACTTAATATTTGAAGTACCACATTAGTAAGATGCTGTAACAAGGAGTAAAACACTCCTCCGATATATGCTGACTCTGTAGGATAAGCTGAAATACCGTGGCTGATCTAAGCTCGTGGGTCTGCTGCAGTCTCCAGAATATCTCTGTGCAGAGCTGTGCTGCCGGCGCAGTCCCGCGGGCTAGCAGCTGATCGGAGTACGTGAAAGGACCTGCGTTACGGTGACAGATTTTTGGTGGGCGCGTTGGCTCTCGGTTAGTTTGCGAGGTTCGTAAGACTTAAGAAGCTGCTTCCCAGAAAGAGTCAAGCAGGTAGGACTGCCATCGGAGGCGGTGCTTGCTGCATTCAGAGGCCGAACGGACTAGGGATGACTTCATGTATTGGGCTTAAAAGGAAAAAGTACAAATCTAATTCTGGTGAAGTTTTTGAGCTTTCTGCTCCTGAGCGCCTATTAGTCTTGCAGCCTTCCTAACTAGGGTCTCTTTGCAGGCACAGCTCCTCACACCGTAGTCTCTGCCTGCAGAGTCCGTCCGTATGCGTATAAAGCTGGACGTGTCCTCAAGATGGAGTTCCTGAAAGTCAAGCTTTCAGATGATCCACAGCCTGTCTGTAAATAGACGTAGATCAGATGCATAGTGTGTTACCCAGCAAAGCATAGAGAATTCGGGTGGCCCAGGAGAATTTGATTCCCTCTTTTTCTGTCATGTTCTTAGTGAAGTATCAAGGTGCTGGCTTCTGTCTTACTCTTTATGGTGCCTCTTTATTTAAAGATGCAAGGATGTGCATGAAATGGGAAAGGGGGGAAAAAAAAAAAAAGACAGACCTTTGGAAAATATGCATAAATTGATTCATATAGAAATTAAGTGCTACCCTTGAAGGCGAGGCTTTTTGTCTGCATTGTAATAAATGTAAAAGTTTAGAACATAAGATTTAATTATCATATTCTGGTCATAAATACTTCAGGGCTGTAGTACATTTGAAATCCCAAGAGCTCTTGCTAAGGTTGCAGCTGCAACATCAATTACCATTTATCCATTCCAAGAAAGCTTTGCCTGTGCCCTTGAAACCTTTATGTTCTGGAGAGGATCCAAAGGGGGGGTGGGGGGGAGTCGTGTCTCTCCCTTGCATTCGTGTTCCCTTCTCACTCCTGCGTGAGCTCTAAAATGGTAGCGGACGCCATTTCGGGGTGGGAACGGGGGTGGCTTTGGTGGCACTGGCTCTGGAGGGGCCGGGAAGGGGACTGTCGAGTGCCTGGTGGCG
>JAAGNO010025866.1:40371-56958 GCA_033439905.1 Ceryle rudis
CCCCTGCAATGGGGCCAGGGATGGGGCAGCCACCACCTCTCGGGGCAGCCTGGGACAGGCTCTCCCCACCCTCAGCATCAACAATTCCTTCCTCCTCTCCAGTCTAAATCTCCCTCTTTCAGTTCCAAACCATCCCCCCTTGTCCTGTCCCCACAGGCCCTGATCAAAAGTCCCTCCCCATCTTTCTGCCAGGCCCCTTCAAGTCCTGAAAGACCCCCAGAAGGTCTCCCCAGAGGGAGCCTTCTCCTCTGCAGGCTGAACCCCCCCAGCTCTCCCAGCCTGGTCTCCCAGCAGAGGGGTTCCAGCCCTGCCAGCATTGCTGGGGCTCCTCTGGCCCCGCTCCAGCAGGTCCATGTCCTTGTTATGTCCTTCTTATACTTAAGAGAGAAGAGAGCTTAGGTTTGCAATTCAGGTTCTTCTTAAGACCTCTGGGCTGTATGGGGATCAAAACCTCACCAGCACCGAGGTTGGACTGGCTCCATACAGCAATACTTAGGGGCAAGGTGTTCATTCCAATTTACTTTGTTTGCCAGTAGTAAGTGTATTATTTATTATACATAAAATCTTCTGGAAGGGATATGTGTGAAGCCTTTAGTTGGTATGAGCTGAAGACACTCTAGTTCCGAACTCAGTGTGGATACTTTGGCCGATGACCTCGTTATGCTGTACCTGAGGGGTTGGAAACATAAGCAAAAACATTTACGGTGTTCAAGGTGACTTTCTACAGAACAGTGAGTCCTCCCGTTTGCTCTGGTTGTGTTAAAGGGGTGGCAGATTCTGTTGCTCTGCAGACGGAGAGGTTCATTAGCAGACTTTGCCGCTCTAGGTGCGTCTCGTATGTTACATTCTTCGGTGAATTCAAATCCCCGTGCTCCACGGGACATTAGCAGTAGAGTTTATCCCGACGTAGGCGCGCGGGCAGGAGGAGGCACGCGGGTACCTGCCAGGCTGAAGGTAAAGCAGCGTGCGTGTGCGTCTGCCACCAGTCCCCATGGCCAGCAGTGAAGCAGATTTGGCCGTGGCCTTTCTGGGTGACCGTTCCTCACGGTGGTGTTGCAGGCACAAAACTGGCCCTGGTCTCCTGGTTTATCGAGTCATGTTATCAAGTCATTTATCTGGGTGTCCCATAAAGGAAATGGTGTTAACTGGCTTGGCTTCCAGAGGGGCTGGTAACAGAAATAGTGGGCGCTTGGTTACGTGCTGTGATCGGCAGTAGATTCTGAATTTATTGTGGCATCAGTGGGGTCACACTTGCCATCAAGAATAGCACGTCTACCACAGCAGTTCAGTTCTCTGGTTTAAGTACGAAACGGGAAAGAAAACTTACATGGAACCGACCTGTTCTGAAGGTGTTTGGAGGCCCTGTTTGTTCTGCAGGTGTTTGCTCTCTACACCTGGGCAGGCCGCGGGAACGTTGGAGCCCTCGACCCAAGACACCTTTGGCTTCGGTCGGTCACCAGGGGTTGAACACCCCCTGACAGTTCTCTCTACGTCCCCGCAGGGTTTCTAGATGGCCTGGGAGGAAAAGGGTGGGTTTTACCAGCTCCTGCCGGCTTGCAGTCTCTTCGAGCTTCAGTACGCTACAAGAGACCCAAGGAACCATCAGAATCAGTGCTTCAGGTTCCCAGCAAGATGCAATTTTCAAATCATTTTGAATTGGCAAATCCACGTTTCTCTCACTATTGTAATGAGAAGTTTAACGTCGATAGCCTTGTTGTTAATTTTTTTTCCCGGCTTTAACTGAAAACTTCTTTCCTGCCTAAAAGGGTATCAAAAATAATTAGTAGTTTCTGTAGTTAATGAAGAAATAAGCAAGCAATTCAAAAAATGTAATCAGTTGGTGCGTGCAGCTGAGTGTTTACATTGTTCTCATTGCTGGAAGATAAGAACGAGGGCCAGATGGCAGTGACATTGAAAATGGGCTCTTTACTGGGAGTTCGGGGATACGCTTCAGCAGATAAGGAACCCTCTTCTAAGAGTATATTAGCTCAGCACTGAGGTGACTTCTGGAGAACCAGGATTTAGGGCGTGTGGCATTTCGTGTTCTGGATCGTGCGGAGTGAACGCAACTCGCGTTTGTGAGGCAATAGATGAGAAGCGGGAGCAAGACGATTAGTCTTTGTACCCTGCTTTAAACTTAAATGAGAAATATAGTCAAATCTTGAGCTGGTTTTTCCCTGCCCTGGACGTACTGCTCCCATTCCTTTCCCTGGGGGGGCAGCTGGACATGAACAGCGTCGCCTTACAGGTTTTAAGGAGGCAGTCGGAAGCGTTGTGCTTTGCTAATTTATAATAGCACCAGGGAAAACCTCATTTGTCTCTAAGTCTGAAAAAAAATGGGTATCAGGCATTTCCCCTGAATTTTCTTCAGGGTAGAATTATTTTTCTTTCAAAAAAAGTGAAACTGGTTGAGCTGCAGTTTTGCCCCCCAGATTTCCCGAGCTGCTCCTGCCCCTGCTCTGGACCTTGCAGCCGTTTGCCTTAACTGCAGCCAGTTTCTAACCTGTTAACCGAGTTCCCTTCTCGTTGCACGCGTGTAACTTGCTGCTGGTGCCGAGTTACTTCGTGTTTTTTAAAAGAATTTCCCCTTCAGCAGAACTGAGCTGGGCTGGGGATGCTCTGGGGCAAGACGAGGCTAAGGCTGATCAGCCAAAGCTTCCCTGCCCTGCTGGAGAGCTGCACGTTACAGACTGAAAGGGGCTGGGAGTTGCAGTTGCTGAAACCATTCATCTCCTCATTACCTCACTAGAGGGTTTTTTTGTTCAGTAATGCAAAGTAACAGGGAGGGAGTACATTATATACACCTAGCAGTAGAGATTTCATAGGCTCGGCGTGGAGCGTGCCCAGCCTGTGCTGTACTGGGGAGGCTTAATGTTGTCCCCGGTAAAGACAGCAGAAGCAGGCACCGAACGACGATGCTGGTGGAAGGTTCCTTCAGAAGAGCGAGTGATTTTTCTCTGCCCAGTCGCTGCCAGCTGTGTGCAGGGCTGGGAGTTACTGGGCACCAGTATCTGCTCTCCCGGCTGTCGCGGCCTCTCTGGAGGAGCCGGGGCTGGTGTGTCAGACCCGCCTGGCCCCCAGCCCTGGCCACCGGCCTCCACGGGAGGACAGCGTGACCCGCGGTGGACGGGGACCCCCGGGAAAGGAAAACTTCGCTCCGCCACAAACGTTACCGCGCCCGCCTTCGGCACAGCGTGAACCTTGAGCCTGGTTTGAAAGTGTCTGGTGAATGATTAACACAGCAATGGCTTCGGTTGAACAGCTTGATTCCTCAGAACTTCCTGCGCCTGCATCGTCTCAAAGTCTTTCCATTTCACCCCCGTATGTTTCCTTGACTGGAAATGATAAATATATGCAAAGAAATGAAATTATATATCAGTAGTTTCTGCAAGGACGCAGGAATGCAGCTCAGTACCCTCAAAACCAAATATCACCTTGCCTCCCAAAAGAAAATTTAATTAAGTTTTTACAAATTTGGAGCCATTCAAATGGGAATATTTTTCTTCTTCTCTTGCCTGTGCTTCTCAACTTCAAATTTTATTTAGATAAGAATCGTAGTTTAACACTGAAGTTTAAAAGCATTTGTGCACATAACTGAGAGCTAACTTTTATTATTATATTATCGCAGCGCGTAATTTCCCTCCCTTACCTCTTCCTTAGGAAGTGGTTGTTTGCCTTTTACTACATATAACTTATTAGGTACGAGTTTTATTTATATTAAACCTCGAGCCAGCTTGTTGTAGCTCTTACAGGAGCCCTTGTGCACTATAATCCCTCCTGCTCTCCGTGTTTCGGGCAGGCAAAATTGTGTTTTACACAACCAGGGGACTGTCAGTGTCTGGCAGCTCTCCACACAGTTAGTAAATATTGGCCTTATCTGATCGAGCCAGGCTTGAAAAGATACGCCAGCAGCCCAGATTAGATTGCTGGCTACTGCTTTATTAATCAATGTAATCATTTATTTTTAGTTTTGCAAGTCGGATCATCTGTTTTCTTTCTCATGTTACATTTTCTGTGGTACTGGTACAGAAAATGGGCCCTGTTTAAAAATTAAAGGTGATTGAAAAGTTTCAGTGGGATATGTTTGGCGTTACCGTACGTGGTATGACAGCTGATGAATGTTTCCTTAAAAATGCTTTTGTCAGAAATTCGTAAGGTATAAAGGGTTTATTTTTTGTAGCCAAATTAGCTGTCTTCGGGCCTCGGCATGGAAAGATGTTTCCAGTTGCTTCTGGTTTTAATCACTTTAATGAAACGCAGTTCCCCAGTTAAATATTCCATATTTTAAATCCTAGGCTCCCAGTCTGTATTTCAGTGTTTAAACTGGGGAGTTTTTGGTGTAAGAAAAGGAGCTGCTGGGCCTAAAACCTTAGAGAGGGTAAGGAAACTTACAGTAGCTTTTAACTGGCCAGTGATTACTGGTTTTAACCGAGGGGGGTTGGTTTGTTTTTGAGGCAGGTGTTGATTTGATTTATTTGTCTATTTATTTTTATGCGTATGACCCTACAAAATGGAGAAACAATTCAATTCCTTTTCCCGAATGGATCAGTAAGGGGGTGGGGGGAACCAAAGCGACAAAACCCGCCACAGCTAACCAAACAACAGAGGAAAGTAATGTCTGTGTCACGTGAAAGGAAGCCAAACTTTGTAGTCAGAATTATTTGTGCGATTAGTCAGGAAAACTGTGAAGGAGTTAAGGACCGAGCGTGGGTTCCGAAGCCTGGGGTCGGTCTCCGGGTTCCTTCCGGAATCCCGGTGGGGCAGGAGCAGCCTGCTCCGGGGTGAAGGAGTCGCGCAGGTCCCGCCGCGGGCTGGGCTGCCCAGGGGCTGCTCAGATCATCCCCAGCCAACCCAGAGGGCTCAGGGACCTGACCTCTGCCTGCGGAGCGGAGCCGAGGTCTGCAGGGAAGGTCGGTCCGCGCACGGTCCGTGTGGGGCACCTGCAGCGCTTGCAGGCGCGTGGCTGCCCACCGGGTCTCTCCGGTGCTGTGCTGGGAGCTCAGCCCCGCTGGCCCCGGCTCGGGGGAGTCCTGCGGAGCACGCGCCGGATCTGAAGGCCCAACTTCTAAAGAGGTTGCTCTGGATTAACCGAGTACCGCTGCCCAGAGCTTTGCGGTAAGAGGCAGAAGGAGAGTTGAATCCTCAGCTTCCTTAACTGTGAGGTTTCCTGCCCGTTAGCTTCCATCGGCCCATTGTGTCGCCGGAGACCGCGGCACCGTGCGAACGGCAGCTCCCGGCGTGACGGTGCCCGTTCCTAGAGCGCCTCGGCACCGAGCGTGAGCCTGTAACCAAAGATCCCTGTTTGTAAGGACGTCAAATAAACGTAACTGGCTGGAGTTACATTCTGCCATTACTTGGCTGTTGAGTGCTGGATTGTGCAACCTTAGCATTTTATTATAGCTTTCTGCTCCTGAAAAAGAAGACAAATTAGTTAGGAAACTCAGAAAAGCCATCATAGGGATCATAAAGAGGATTAGAATGTATCGGTGCCTGCCCCTTCCGCTGACGGGCTCGCTCGTGGTGGTTGCCAGCCTCTCAGTAGGGCGATGGACTGGAAGCGTTGCGGCGTTTCACAAATACTTTCTGAACGCAGAGGAGCGGTGTGACAGATTGAAGTTCTTTTCCAAGTTCTGGAATGAAGCGTTCTTCCCTGGGTGGGCTTTTCTCTTCCCTTTTTCCTCAAGGTTGCCTCATTCCACCTCATTCCCAGTGCCAGTCCTTTCCTGGAGAAGCCTTCACAGCACCCGTGTGCTGCTCTCCTCCTCCTAGTCCAGCAGGTTCGAGCTGTTGCTGTGTTCTCTAGGTCTTGCTTTTCTGCTTGACCCCTCTGCTCCGGCTCAGACACGGGTCACCTTCTCCCCTAGTTTGTATCAGAAGCTGTTTTTTAGGGGCTCCACATGAACCTTAGCTCTTTGTGTGCCTCTAGTGTCTCCTTCCTTTCCCTAACCCAAGGAATTTCCACTTTTCTCTGCCCTCTGCTTCCATATTTGTCAAAGTGTGGACTTTGTCAACACATATATTCTGTTTTGATTTTTATTCCTCAGAATTTGTGGTAGGTTTCCCGTTCCTTGTGTCTGATTTTATTATCTAACTCCCTCCCAGACCGAGCAAACGCAACAGCCCGAGCCCCTGGAACCGCCAGACGGGCCGCGGAAGCTCCCAGGTGCTGGAGCGTTTCGATTTGGGCTGGAATTTTAAGTTTTCTGTGAATGTTTGAGAACCATGAGGTTTTGAAAAGGTGACGAAATCTGGTCAGACATTCTTGAGGAGAGGAAAAGGAATTTTCCATGCAAAAGGCAGCCCACGTACGAATGTTAAGCCCACATCAGGGGACGTGGCTGTTCGGGAGAGTTTCTGAGTAAAGGCACCAAAGTCTTAAAAGAAGTGTTATTTTCTACCTTCATCTGGAAAGTGGCTGGAACCCTCTTGGACAAAATTTTCTGTGAAAATCACTTTAAGTGAAGCATACGGTATAGAAATTGCATTCAAAAAGTTGAAGACTGTGAAAATAAGCTCGACAAAACGGGCCTTGTAAGAGGAGGTGTCGAAGCCGCCTGCGATAGGCGATGGGTCGGGTTGGGGCTGTGGTGTTTACACGTGCTGAGCAGGATTAGCCTCTGAACTTTGGCACAGCCGCTGCTGGTCCAGCCCTCTGGATTAGCCGAAGGTGATTACGATGGGTTGTTTATAGTTCTAACAATGACGGGCTTGTTAAAGAAGTAGCCCTTCATTTGTAGGTGGCCTCTCTGCTGACGGAGGAAAACCAGACCCTGCGTGAGGAATAGATAGATGCTCCTTTCCTAAAATGCTGGGGTGAAATGATCTTTTGTTACTGTGAAGATGTATTGGGACGTGGCTTAATTTGCACAGCTTCTTGCGTAATGGTGTCCCAGTCGAAGGCTCTGTGATGAGAGTGGAAGCGAAGCTCTTGCGGGGCTCGGCGCGGACTGCGGGGAGTGGGGCAGTCATGAAAGCAGCACGGAACGAGAGCGCCTTGTCAGAGGCCGTTTTAAAGGCTGGGATCATTGTGCAAGAGCCTTGGCTTCAGAATTGTGTCAGGGCTGTAATCCCGACCCAGTCAAGTCCATGCAGCCTCACTGAGGTTTTACAGAAGTCCTTGTTCAGCCGTGTCAGAGTCCAGTGAGCGTTGCATGCGGAGCTGCAGCCATTTGAGGATGAGGGCAATCTGTTGCCTGAAGTTAATGAATGTTGTCCTTGCCACTATCCCACGGATCTTAACTGAAAGTACTTTTATGCTTTTTTCCAGCCCTGGGATGAGATCAGATGTAAGCTCTTCTCCATCCACAACCTCAGCAACTGCGGGACCACCTCCTAAGCTTTGTCTTGTTTGCTCTGACGAGGCCTCGGGCTGTCATTACGGGGTTCTGACGTGTGGCAGCTGCAAAGTGTTCTTCAAAAGAGCTGTGGAAGGTAAGACCCGTTTACGTGAATTTGCTGTTTAAAGATACGAAATCCACATGCACACCATCCACAATCAAAACCAGCCTGTTTAATCGTGCTGGAATCCATGGTTTTGCTCAGATCCTACTGGAAAATCCCATCCATTGTATCACTGATCTTCTCGTAGTAGCTACCATTGATAATGGAGTATTATCCGAAGCACAGATTCCATTTACATCTCTTAAATGCTCCCTTTCACCCACAGTGCAAGAGGATCTGTTGTTGTCTTGCCTTTTTGTTTCTTTCACTATTGTTTTTGTTTATTTGTCCTGTTTATATACAGATACTCGTCTGTGTGCATTGGGTTAGGAAAGCTTGTGATTTCTAAGTGTAATGTCAGCTGGTTTGCGTATAAAACTGTAGGTGAAAGTTGATCAGTCTGTTTGTGCGAGGTTATGGCAGTTTTCTAGTTTCTCCTGTAAGTGACACTGGTTAAATGACATCCGTGTCCATGCGCGTTACGTGCAGGGGTGAGGGGAACGCGTGTGTGGGTCTGGATTGTGGGCATTTCTCTCTAATCACGGGAAGAAAATCATTCTGGAAATCGGAAATGAGGGAAAACTAAATGCGGCTCTGTAGTGCACGTAGCAGAATAAATGATCTGTGATTCGGGGCTGCCTGAGTAGCTGTTGTGTCGTGAACTAGGTCGTACCTCAGCATCCGACTCCTCGCTTTGGTGTCAGAGAGATCCAGGAAAATCTGAGAGAGTTGCCAGCGTCTCTGAAGGGACAGCGATTCCTCTGGGCTCAGATGATGTCATTCTGATGTCGTTCTTAGTTTCAGCCTCACAGGGCGCCCTGTCTCGTGCTGGGCACTGGGTATTTTGAAGTGAATCAGACTATTGTTATTTGGTGACGTTTCTGCACGGTGGGTCTCCCGGGGAAGAGGGGAGGCTGTTCTCACCAAGAGGAGCCACCATTCCCTCTTCCAGAAGCAGCACTTTCTCCCTGTTCCCAGCTCCCTGGATGTCACAGGGAGCTCCATGGAAATGCAGAGCCTCTCGGAGGGCTGGGAAGAGTCTTCGCTAGTCTCCAGGGGAGGGGTGTCCCCACCTTCTGTGGGGAGCTGAAGCCATTTCTGAAGCGTAACGAGGGACAAGGCGAGCCCAAGGGCAAAGCACTGAGCTGCTTGGGCTCCCTGTGACTCTCATAGTGATGGCTTTGCCCGACCTCAAGCTTAAACAAATCTCGAAAGAATTGTGGTACGTAAAGAAGTCGGCCCAGCCGTTCCCTTGGATCAGTGAGGCGACTTGCCGCGTCGTACATCAACTGCCTTCATGTTTAAAATATCAGCAGGCTTTTAAGTGAAAAAAATTGCCATAAATTCCTCAAGACTTGCCTCCTCTTTCGTTTTTATTGTTCCGCAGATTTATCCCAACCGTAATCCTGCCGATTAGGTGTTGCCGGGGTTGTCGGGAGCTCTTCCGGGATTTCTTAGTTCTGGTACTCACTTTAAGGAACAAATAATTCACTTTTGTCTCTCACGGGCATTTTTCTTATTAGGAACATGTAAAAAGAATTTGTTTCTGCGATACCCTTTTCATTAGTAGGTGCCAGGCACCTGTTAGGACACAGCTCAGGCTGATTCTGCACGTTCAGCCTTTAGCCTGAAACCCTTTTTCTGTACCTTTGTCTGCAGCCCTGTGTGCTGTGACGGAAATAGTCACAGAAACTGAAAGTGCCCGTATCTAGAAAATCAATATAAAGGGTATTTCTTTCATCAAAGAGCAGAACTAGAGGGGAAGAGGAAGGATGAAGGTGGGACAGCAGCTGTATATTTATAGGCAGCTCTTTGCGCAAACGGGCCTTTCTTCAGGATCCCAGGGTGGCCAAAGCCATCTTGTTCTAGTTCTTATTTTTGTAGCGCTTCAGAGCCCTCGTGATTCAGTTTCTCTGGTCCCAGAACCAGCTCTGTTCACCTCCCAGCATGTTACCCCCACCCTCCTGCCAACCCAGATCGTCACCGCTCCTCCCCACCTCCACTTCCTCGCCTTGCTTCAGATCCTCACACCTCCCCTCCACTTCAGATTCCCCCAACACCTCTGCCTCCTGCTGTGCTCCACATTGGCCTCCTCCTTCTTCAGCATTTTTAATTCTGTCTCCCCAAATCCTTTGTCTGCAGTTTCTAACCTTGTTTGTGAAGTAACGTTGGGTTTTGAGCAGCAGAGAGAACTGAAGCACATCCTCTGGGCAGCAGTCAGGTGTGAAGCTGACGGTGGCATCAACTTCCCTTCCGTGCTGGCTTAACAGTTGGGCTTGGTGATCTTAAAGGTCCCTTCCAACCAAATGATTCCATGATTCATTTCTCCAGGAATTGATCACGTGACAAGGAGGCTTTACTGTAACGTAATAGAAAGAAATAGTGTAGCTTTCACCTAGAAAAGGCGAGAATAGGTCAGTAGTAAACATAAGAAACCTTCGTGGAGATGAAGCTCTTTGTTAGGGAAAAAAAAATGGAGTAGCTCGGGAGAATCTACAGCTTAAGCATCGGTACGGCCTGTGTGAAAGCACAGTCTCTTTCAACGTCCCCGTGAGACATCAGCCTGGAGCCACTGTTCTGCTCTCATCGGTTTATACTCCGTGTCTGCGTGTGTGTGTTGGCTCTGTGTGTCAGGGTGCTAATGGCAGAGTCGTGGAGCTGGTTTCTAAGTTCTCTTAAACACAACGATGATACAGGGGTCTGTAAGGCCTCCTTAGGATCATCCAAAGAAAAAAGGGGAGTTCCTTTGGAAAAACTCAGCTCAGGGCTTCCCTGCAGTGTCACCTGGAAGCATGTCGTGGCAGGAGTTTGACCAAAGCCGTGGTAGCGGGCTCTGCGTACCCGTCCTTCTCACAGCTGACTCGAAACAGACTCCTTAACCTTCCTCTTTTTCTGTGAGAAGACTCTTCGACTCCATTGTTAGTAACTCGGTATTTGGAAAGTCCATTTGTTTCTCACAGTGTTACACTATCAGGACTTGGAAGCCGGGTGTAAAAGCCCAGGTCACAGCTTTCTGCCCCCTGTCTGGGAGAAGGATCTATCTTTTAGTTACACCTTTCTCTAGATAAGTTATATTGAGGCACTTCTTCGTATAATTGTAGTAATTAAGAAGAGATGCTCCTGTTGCCCTGCTCTTAACTGGGAAGAAATACAGTTAATTTAGCGTAGGAAGTTCAAGTTGCCTTGTTTCTCAGATCAGTTTAGCTCTGAATCTGGGAATCCAAAAAACCATCAGAGAACTTGGTTTGTCCAGTTCAGACTCCAAATTAAACGAGGAGGAGGAGGTTTGGTGACTTGCAAGCTGCCAGAAGCTGTGGCCGTTTATCTGCAGAAAAGTTTACGCGTGTATTTCAAAGTGAACGTGATTTACAGCTCTTGTGAAACTGCTCAGGGGAGGGGGAGATGTGCTGTGGAAGGTGGCTCTGGGAAACGCAGGTGAAAAATAGTTTTTAAAACCAGAATTTGCCCGATGCTAACAAACAGAAGACTTCTGCCTAAAGTTATTTGCTCTGGTGTCAGATGGGAGAAATCTGTTTGGTGTCTCGGCCTACGAAATCACAGGGATGCAGACTTGTACAAGACACGAAGTACAGGAGGCTCAGGTTTTATCTAGTGCCCCGATGCGTGACGTTGCCCAAAGGAGGAACGATCGTGGAGCTAACGGTTACTCTGTCTCTCTCAATCCAGGGCAGCACAACTACCTGTGCGCGGGGAGAAACGACTGCATTATTGACAAGATCCGGAGGAAAAACTGCCCGGCGTGCCGCTACCGCAAGTGTCTGCAAGCTGGCATGAACCTTGAAGGTAACCTCGCATCTCCCAACCCCTCCTTTATTCTGGAGCCTTAGAGAACGCAGGCCATGCTGCTTGTGGAGCTAAAGCAACTATTTGAGCTGCACCTCGAGGCGTTAAAAGCGCGTACTGCGTTTGATGGTGGCTGTGAGTGATTTAATGAAAAGGGAGATGATTTCTTTTTTCTTTTGACACTAAAATTTCTCCTGCGCTTTCCCGTCCATACCCAGTCTCTCGGTGTGTTCAGCAGCAGTGAGTCACACGCACAAAACAGGGCTATTTTTTATTCCTGTCAGCACACATATCTTGTTGCTTTCTCCCTGAGACAGCAGAACTCCAGGAGCGCTCCTGCAGGGAAGCGTGACTCCTGCCTCTCCCCGCTCGGGCGAGCGACCTGGCGCTGGAGCCCCAGACGAGAGGGAAAGCCTGGAGACTCAGAGCTAAAGAGGGAGTGGGGCTCACACCTTCAACCCGGAGAAAAGAAAATGAGTTTTGTTCACGTGGTAGATTCTTCTAACGTGCCTGTCAGAAAGAAAGGTTAAAAAAATAAATTTAAATGTACCTGTACCTGTTTGTTCTCTGCTGGCTCCTGGATGGCTTATGAGGAGCTGAAGACCGCATCGACTAGAGATTTAGCAGCGGCTGTAAAATGGCATAAAACATTTTTATTAGTGCCAGCTACCTTTCATGCCTGATATTTTATTTTTTAACTTGAGCTGTAGAGATTAGTACAGGACTTACCGACATAGTTATCGTGGTGATACTTTTATAATCAAAATTGTCAGATAAAGTAGAACCATCAAAATGTATTTGTCAGGTACAAATATGAATAGTTTCATTTCAGTCAGTGCTCGTACCCTGTGGTAAAATGCGAGTGGTGGATGAGAGAGAGAGATAACACACGTACTGGGGCCATGGCAGCACATCCTTTTTTCCTCTCCTGCTTCCGACCTCTCTCCGGAGGACAAATCAGGAGGACAAATCACCGAGTTTTTCTGCCCTGCGGGTGGCTCTACATGGCCCGTCCTTCAGAGCAAGGGGAGAAACCTTGGCAGGCTGACCTGCTTCCCCTCCTGCGACATGCTTCCCAGAGCATCCCGTAGCTCGTGGTGGAGGTCTGCAGGGGGAGGAGGAGGTTGCTGGTCAGTCGGTTGAGGCGTTAACTGTGACCTGCGTGCAGACGGTGAGGGTACATCCCTTAACGGCCACAATCCACACTAGTGGGCTCTAAAATTCATCTGTGAAGTACATGAGGCTGTCAGGGAGTGCCTCCTGGGAGCTGGATTTAGCTCTTAGACACTCCCAGTGGGCTGAACCGTGCAACTTCAGAGCTCACAGCAGGGTGGTCCACGCACCTACCCTTGGTGCCCAAGGTGGAGAGATCAGTGCCCTGCTGGGGCTGGCGTGGCCAGCAGCGAGCGGGTGGAGGTAACAGCAAAGCCTAAAGAAGGTGCAGAATGATGCAAAAGCCCCCGGTTTTCATTTCGAGGTGGAGAAGAATGCATTTGAAGACTTGTTTCTACCTTTTTTTTTTCCTCTCCACAGCTGCTTTCAGAAAGCGTGTATCATACTCATGTCTTCAGCTATATGAAAAAGCACCTTATTACATCTGTTACTCTAATAGTAAATCTTTCCATTCCAGCATCAATGTATCGAACTCCTTGTGAAGCAGATACCAGTATAGCTAGGTCAGGCTCCAGGACGTGTTGTTTGAGTTGTCTTTCTGCACCAGAGAAAATTAAAATGGAATGACGTCTGATACTTGCCACTTCTCCTCGTGTAGTTTGGAGCCCTCCCAACTATAGTTGGTTTGCCTGAATTTTGGCACAAAGCAATGCTGGAGAATAGGGACTTTCTGGCGGATGGATATTGTTATATAAGTTGTTGGGGAGAGGGGAGGGGGAGAAGCTTTTCTGACAGAGAGGGAAAAGAGCTCTAGAAACTCAGCACCGCAGAAATGGAAGAGCTCAAGGTAGCGTGAAGCAGTGAAAAGCAGCCGTGAAAACGATGATTTCTCAGAGAGATCTGAGCAGATGGTGAATTGGCCGTCCAGAAGAGCTCGTAGAAAAGAAAACTGGAAGGCAGCAGACGAAAAAATGTCCCTTTTATCTTGGCTATCTTAGGGCCGGAGTTCAGGAATTACTGTTGTTTAAAGGGTAATTACATTTACATACTTTTTAGACAGTAATTTCTTTCTGATAAGTCATCGGGTGTATGATAACATAAGTAATGGCTGTAAGCGAACCAGTTAATGAATAGCAAGAGATCAAAATCCCCTCACGTGCCACCCTTCCACTTGGCCCTGCTTGCTGGGAGACTTCTTCCCTCAGCCTGTCCAGTCACGTTTTGACGGTCTCCGGGTTTCTTGCGCGGTGAATTTCACTGTTAGGTGAAGAAGTTAGAAGACTAAGCGAATTTTTAAATAAATAGAATCTGCTGTGCCGTGTTTCCATTCTTACCTGCTCTTGTGCTGAGCCAGAAGTGGCTCGCTCCTTGTACCCTAGAAGCACATCACTTGATGGTTTTTCTCACAGTCTGGTTCGGCAGCAGCTGTAGCTTGGAGCCCTTTTCTGGAGCTTTCTCGTTTCTATTGGCAGGGGACTGGAAAAACATACAGCGACCAAGCTGCAGGTACCAGAGATGGATACAGAAGAATAGTGCTGTTTTCTACTGTAGCCTTTATTCCTTTGAATTCTCACTCCTGCTTTCATTGTTAATTGACCCCAGGCGTTCCTTGGCACCCTTGCGCTTTCTGGTGTGTTTGGGAGGGGAAAAAAAAAGATTTATTGTTGGCTTTTATGCCTGTAAAAAGTCATCTCCTAATTTTTCTAGCCGTTCAGACTGCGTTCTAGAGTTAAACTGTTGGCCATTTGTGGGTTTTTTATGCCATCTTTGTTTTTAATTTCTTTCAGTTTTTGGAAGGATCTCTTCCTCTCTCTAATAATATTCATTGCCCTGCAGTGGGTTATGTCATTCTAAATCCCAGTTTAGCAGCGAGGTGCGCGGTCTCCGTGTCTCTCTGGCTCTTCGGCACGGTGGTGGGAAGGTTTGCCCACCTCCCGGGCCCGCGAGGTGCCTGCTCAGGTGCACAGACCATCTGCCCCGCGGGCAGGGGCCGTGTGCGGTGTGATGGGAAACCTGCAGCCCCTCGCCGCTGCCGGGCTGCGGGGGGGGAGGGGGGTTGTTTTTAGCAGAAAATCTTGGATGCTTCTCTCGCCGTGCTGCGTTTATCTGTATGAATTATCTTCTGTAGTTTGCCCTAAGGAGCTGGATTTAAATTCGAGGTATTTTTGTATTTAAAAATAAATGGTAAAGAAACGCATTACCTCAACCTTCTTTTTTTGTGAGTTACAGCTCTAGATCTTAAGTCAGGTCTAGTAGCGTAGCCTGATAAAAATCCTTGCATAATCCTTTGTCTTATCAGATACATTTCTTTTGTTTATAATTTTGCCAGGCTTTCTGGGCTGGGAATACTCCCTACCAGGTGTCTGCGTTAAGCTGAGGGCAAATGCATCCGAATTGAAGTCAAAGCAGTTTGTTTGCTTTTGAGAATAAGGATGGGGGGGGCGGGTGCAGAATGTCGAAAAGATTTTGGAGCAGCCATTTCAAAATAAGAAGAAGCTCTTTGCTCCAAGGAAACAACTGTTGCTGTTCCCCATGACAGTCTTGGCAGACGTGGCCAGCGTGTGAGCCTCTGGGAAAGTGCAGTTTCTGCAGGGTCCGGAGAGAATGTCGTGTCTTTAGCAGTCGGGTTGTGAAGCGTCTGTCCTCGCCACTGTGAGAAACGGGGTCAGGAGAGGCAGATGTGGTGTCGTTAAGCTGCAGAGCTGGTGCATCTCTCAGATTCTGAATAGGTCAGTAGGAACTTTCAGTGTGCAACCACATTACACGATGCTTTTATGTGCTACTGACTTACCTCGGAAGCTCCAGAACAGAAATCTGTGAATTAACGGGGACAGAGGAAGAGAAGTGGGATTTGTTTCAGTCCCCGTTAACCCCCACGCTCCGGGAGCCGGCAGAGCCGGGGCCAGGCTCCGGTATTGAGAATATGCTAATAAAATAGTTGCTCCGACTTTTTGTAGTTTACGGTTAACATCTCCGTGTGATGTTCTGTTTATTTGGCGAGCGAGTTTTACGGTTTAATTACGCAGCAATGATTTATATGCAAGAGAGTTGGCAGGAGAAAAATCTCCTCCTGCCCAGCATTTCCAAAAAAATGTTTTCCCTGGCTCGAGAGATTGAGTAACTTCTTAACCATTAAGTATATTTCTTTTTTTTCCCCTTTCTTCTGCACAGTTTCTATACTTAATATTTTAAAGACCTTAGGAAGTGTGCAGTCCTGCAGGTATTTCCAGCCAGGTGTCAGGCTGTCGCACGACGTTTCGCTGACATTTTGCACCTAACCGAAATTGTCGGATCAGGCGTCGTACGTTAGGATCAGCCTTGCGAATGTATGTCGGTCTGCAGATTGTGCTGAACGTTTCGAAGCGCTGACATAAGGCTGAGTAACATAACGTTAACATAAATGTGACTTTCATTAAAGCATAAAATAAACTTGTTTTCGCGGGAAGTTCGATTAGAATTGAAGTTAAATTCTTTACAGATTTATGTAAAAATGCTTTTAAAGTTTCAACGGCCTGATCTACAGCTGCAGGAAATGGAAAGCAGCATTTCCTCTGGTAGACTTTTATTGCTGGGTGGCCGCGTTCCATTATCTAACCTGCCGCTTACCAAAACTTTCCTAGCTCGAAAAACAAAGAAGAAGATAAAAGGCGTGCAGCAGGCGGGCGCCGCGGGAACGCGGGATGCTTCCGAAACGCCCGGCAACAAGAGCGTCGTCCCCGCGTCCCTGCCGCAGCTGACCCCGACGCTGGTCTCGCTGCTGGAGGTGATCGAGCCGGAGGTGCTGTACTCGGGCTACGACAGCACCCTGCCCGACTCCAGCTGGCGCATCCTCTCCACCCTCAACATGCTGGGGGGACGGCAGGTGGTGGCTGCGGTCAAGTGGGCAAAGGCGATACCAGGTAATGCGCAAACACGGGAACGACGAACCCCGGCCTTTTGATTGCACTGAAAATGGGCCTTTGTGTTTGGGAGCCTTCAGAGGCTTCACAGATGAAGTTCAGTAATGTCTGGGAGTTTTTGTGTGCCAGATGCTTACGGGGTGGAAAAGTAAAAAAAAAAACAAACCACCAGATTTATTTGCTCCAATTACAGATTAGATTGTTTTACTTCAATCCTTTGACCATCTTTGTCAGTGGTGCCAGCAACAGGACAAGGGCACTGGGCACCAACTGGAACCCAGGAGGTTCCACCTGAGCAGGAGGAGCAAGTTGTTTGGTGTGAGGGGGTGGG
>JAAGNO010025866.1:57022-67587 GCA_033439905.1 Ceryle rudis
CAACCCGCCTGGACCCTGCGCTGCTGGGCCCCCTGCTCTGGGTGACCCTGCTGGATGGAGCAGGGGGGTGGCCCCAGGGCATCCCCAGAGGGCCCTTCCAACCCTCACCCTGCTGGGACTCTGTGACCATTGAGAGTTAAAATTTTTATTAAAATGGAGATTTGTTTTTCAAAGTGATAAAGAGAACTGACTATTTTTATTTGCTCCTGCTCCACCTCTTAGATAATTATTTTCTGAATATTTTTAGCAATGAAGTTCTGTTGACTTTTATAGACCGGTGCTGCTGTACCGGCTTGTCTGGGTCTGCATTCATGGATGGGTTCTTTTTTCACTACCCCTCACCATATCTGTGACTGGGAATAGAGTGACAGAATACCAGCTTGGAAGGGACCTCAGGGATCCTCTGGTTCAACTTTTCTTGGCAAAAATAGGCGTTTGAGCATCCAGTTCCAGGGTGGAACTCATGATGCTCGTTTTCTCTGAAGCACTGTAGCTGCACACTTAAACTGACTCACCTGGGGAACGGGGAAGGTTTGTTGCTGTTTTGGCTCCTACCTGGTGGCACGGTCAGCAGCTGCCTTACAGAAGAAGTGATGTCAGATCTCAGCCCTGGAGAGATACGGCTCTGGGCGAGGCCGGGGCCAAAAGTGAAGCTGAGGATCTGTTTATTCCTGAGAAGACTAGCGGCTTTCTCCCTTCCACTCCCAGTCGGTACCGTTAGCTGCCTGGTTTTTCAAAAACCCCAATAAAACCACCTCCTTAACGCACACGTGGCCCTAGAAGAACATCACAGAGCGAGTCTGCCAAAAAAAAATATGTCTGATAATTAAACTTATGACTCATAATGGTGTCTCTTTTGAGGTAGGGGAAATAAATTAACAGCAGGAAAGAAAGACTAAAGTCAGATCTGCCTGTCCAGCAGAGATGTGCACAGAGAGATCTGTACGTCAGTCAGGGCTGCTCTGCAGTGGGGAGTCGCGCTGAGTCAGCGCAGGTCTGCGTTAGGAAGCGTTCCCACGCACACGGCTTCTCTGGGACGAGCCTCCAGGAGCCCAGCTGGTACTGGCAGCTACAGATTTAGATCCCCTTTTTCCAAACCAGGGCCGTGATGGTAACCTCTCCTGAGCAGGTTCCCTCATTAGACAAACCCTTCAGCTGGGAGCATACGCTCTCGATGAAAATGCCAGTCTTCTCTTCAATAATTCTATTAATAGTAACTCTTCTTAGCATTTTTGAATCTGTTTTGGGGTGGGTTTGGTTCTTCACGAGTATTTAAATGGTATATACCGCTACTGGTTGTACGCCATCGGGGGTACTAACGGCAAGCCAGCACTGATTGCCAAACCCTTTAGTTGGGATTTCAAAATAGGCTTTTCCTGAGCAGGGTTTGAGCAAGGATTTCGAGATTTGACTTTCAAGCTTTGAAACGCTTGTGTTTTTTAGAAGTAGTAAATGGTTGCTACTGCTGTCTGCAAAGGCAGAAGCCTTTTTGGCAGTTGTTAGACACACCGAGTTTTGTTATTTATTAATCTCCAGAACGCTGTCTGTTTGCACATCGTCAGGAAGCAGCGCTGGCAGGACCTTGATTTCTACATACGCTGAACTGCTGCATAGGTGAAGAATTCCTTAATGGTTACTCAGTATTTGAATGTAACCTCAGTAGCTGAAAAATGGGGCTGAATTTTTTGCACCCCCTCTTAAAGGGAATTTTTATCATCCAGGAAGAATTTTCTCGTCAGCAGCCTCTTTCTAGTCTAATTTCTCTTTTTTTTTCTTCCACCCAAAATTAATCTTACCACACTCACCTGATGCAGTCAAGTATTGTATGGCAGGA
The DNA here is from genome assembly GCA_033439905.1 of Ceryle rudis. NCBI lineage: Eukaryota > Metazoa > Chordata > Aves > Coraciiformes > Cerylidae > Ceryle > Ceryle rudis. The sequence goes on from JAAGNO010025866.1 coordinate 58,857, forward strand.
AGCTTTGTCGTTATTTCAGGTACGGTCATCACAGGTACAGAAGTTTTTATGAAACAGACTTTTAGAAGTGGTGGTGCAGAAGCTGTACCGCTGCTAAGCACAGTCCTCCTCCCAGTTACAGCAGGACTTCTCTCTCTTTTTTTGGCAACCAGTACGGTCACACCTCAATTCTTCTTTTTCCAGGGTTCCGAAATCTCCACCTGGATGACCAAATGACCCTCCTGCAGTACTCCTGGATGTTCCTCATGGCTTTTGCTTTAGGATGGAGGTCATACAAACAATCAAATGGAAATCTCCTGTGCTTTGCGCCAGACCTGATCATTAACGAGTAAGTGAGACGTGAGTCACGCGCCGGGTTTCTCGGGTGAGACCAGACTCCGCGCGGTGCTGCTGGGTTTGCACCGGAGAGGTGAATCACCGCCTAGCAAACTCTTGCAGAGATCACAATTCAGTCTGTCATTTGCAACTTGTTTTTCTTTTAGCAGATTGCTTAGAGTTTTAAGTAAGTCGAATGAAAGGTATTTGAGATATTAAGTGTATTTATATCAAGAAGTTTTTGTGGGAGGTGTTTCTAAGGAAGATGTTCCAGATGGCGGCTGTTCGTGCACCATTCATTGTAATCATTACAATCATTCAGCTGAAGCTAAAAATATATCTGGGATGGAGAGAAAAGGTTGGCAGATTGCATAACGTTCTGTGTGTTTGTTGTATGAAAGCAATAGTATGGACCCAGAGTTCTTCATCAGGTCAACATTTAGATCTGAGCCTGAATAAAATCTGGCTAAAAAGAGGAGGTTACCAATGGAAAACTTGTCTGCTGGACTGTCACGCTTCCCGGCCTTTTACTTCGAAGCCATATTGGCAGTTGTGTCCTTCCTTCAGCTAGTGTTTTAAAGAGCTGCTCCTTCAGCAGGTGGAAGGGCTGTGACCGACCTTCGAGAGATCTTTCAGGCTCGCAATTCCCCTGATGCTGACGATACTTAAGCCTGTCGAGGCATTTTGTCTGTGCGTTGAATTAGTTGCTGAAGATATGCTGTGGATGTAAATCGTGGAGGTTGCTGGCCAGAGCTGCTGCAAACCCAGATCCCCCCTCCACAGACTCCCTTTACTATAGTGCTGTCACGGTGGGTTTGCCACTTCCTTCTCCGTAAAATGGCACAGTCCCTTTGTGGGGACTGAAACCGATAAATCCCATTACACGGGGCCGTGGACACGTACCGTCGACTTCTTCAGCATCGCGGTTTCGCTGGCAATAATGAAAGAGTGGTGCAAGTGACGAGGTATTATTTACATCTCTGTTTTCCTCTCTTTAAACGGAGGCAAAACTAATCCCTTCGGCGTGCGTCAGGACAGTACTTCATGGTTGTGTTCCTACTGCCCTTCCGTGTCACATCTCCCAGATCTCTTTTCTTCTTAAAAAAACCCACTAAATTTTCTATGCAATTAGCCACTTACATTTCAGACTGCTTCTTTTTCATGTTTAGTTATTCCCTTTCTCTTTTTCAGTGTACGTATTTGTCCAGGCTTTTCCAAACTGTAAGCGTGTCTTTATCATAATCATAATTTTTCAAAAGAAGGTGAGGAGCAGGTGACAGGTGAGGGTCCGTCTATGTACTTAGGTTTATTAAAGTCCTTTCAAAATGTCCCTGGAGTAAATAGGCGGTGGAATTAAAATAATTGGTGTTGTCACCTATAAGCAGTGTAATTACACCTGGTTTGCTTTAAGCCAGAGGTCTCCTGCTGCTTTATCAACGGGTCAGAAGCGCAGAGCTTTCCAGCCAAGCGTGCGTTGGTGCTCCTCAGGAAACCCAAGCTGTAAGGGCAGTCCTGTTACGCTGCATGTTAACTCTCGAATTCCTTCGAGTTACAGGTCTCGGTGCATAAGCTGTTTATCAAAATGACATTTGTTTTCAATAAAATATGTAGACGGGAGAGAACTGCCATTTCTTCTCCAGCATGCTACAGGTTCTCCATAAAACTCACTGGTCGTAACTTTTTATGTCCCGTTCATCAATAAAACAGCCACCTCTGAGCGAAACGTGACAAATACTGAATAATACATAAACCTGCTGCCTGCGCTGCAAGAAGCTTCTGAAGCGCGGAGCCCCAGGGATGGCCCGAGGGGCAGCGCCGCGGGGAGGCTTTGCTGCTGCGAAAACGTTGGGTAGGACAAGAGACATCGTGTAGGACAAGAGACATCGTGTAGGACAAGAGACATCGTGGGCATCGAGAAGAAAATGCACTTGCATTTTACCCTTCAGATGTGTCCACTCTCTCTGCTTGATCCATCCTTCAAAGGATCGGACTGCAGTACACAGCATCCCCTAAAAAGACTGCGGGGTCGTTCGGTGACGCTTCCCGATGCGCATCTCGGTGATCGTTCACCCAGACAGCTCCTCCTCACCTGCCCACCACCCCTGCAGCTCTTGCGTGATCTCCTAGGCGTCCGAGGAACGGGCCCAAGGTAGAGTAATAAGTTCTGCAGCTCTTGCTCGATCTCCTAGGTGTCCTAGGAACGTGCCCAAGGTAGAGTAATAAGTTAACTTTATTTGCATCAGATATTTATTAAAACTCTTTAACTGTTACAAACAGGTAAAGCCTCGTCCTCTAAAAGTCAAATCAATTCAATTACTTGACAATTCTAAAACCAGTTGTAGTATTTAATAACATTACAGTGAATTCTCTGGAATAATAGGAAGAAAAGTGAGTTTTCCTCAAATTTGAACGCTTGATTCCCCAAAATACAGTTAGGCTTAGGTGGTGTCCGTGTAACAGAATCAGAACCTTCATTTTGATTGTCTGAGACCTGGATCGTGGTCGTTTCCACAGCTAACGGAAGCTGTCTGCGTCAGATTTTTGCCTCCTGTTGAGTAGTTTCCAATTTCTGCAGGCGGAGAGCGAGGTAAAGTTGTTCAAACTTGCAGTTTTTGAGATCTGCAAATGACATTTCTACAGGTCTGTTCTTTATATGAACGTTTTTCATTTGCAACTAAGACTTTGTTCTGGCTTCCTATCTATTAATTGCAGTTTCAAAGCAATATTTCAGTGAAGGACTAGAGCAAGATTACATGTCTTTACCCAAACGGAATACAAGAATTACAGATCTTCCATCTCCTCGAGCCGCAGCCCTCAGGCTGATGATGTGCTTGTTTTTCTTAAATGGAAGTATAAACAAGGAGAGGAGTCAGCAGAAGCTTCCAAGCCGCACCTGAGCCCCTCACGCAGACTTGTGTCATTTCAGCCAGAGCCGCAGGTCTTCCCGCGGATGGGACGGCTGCTGGCCTTGGGGCAGGGGGACTAACCCTCGGCAGCAGAGCACCCAGTGCCTCCCCCTGCCTCAGCTGGCTGGTTACAGAGCAGTGCAGGCGCCTCTATTTTCTTTTTCTTTGGGTTTTATGTGGGTTTCTAGGAACCGTTTATTTTATTCGGTTCCTGAGCTTTAAAGTCTTGTCCTCACACTCTGTACAATTCAGCTTCAGGAAGAGAAGCTGTCTTCGAAGGGCTCTCCCAGCCTGGGTCATTTAAATGGACGTGACTGCAAAAGAGGTTTTTTTATTATTATTTTTTCTTTTCTTAATTGAATTCTTTCTGGATATAATATGACTTTCTTCAGTTCCACACATCTGAGCAACATCAATCTTTCACGCCTTTTTCCTTGCACCAACCCTGCCCAGTATGACTCCTCTTACTTCCACAGAGTAGCAAGATGCATTAGCTCATGTCGACGCTCCTGGGGCAGCTGAGTGTAACTGGGCTGTACGTAAGAACCTGTCTAACCCGTTAGGAGGTTTGTCCCGCTGCATTTTCAGCTAACACATCCATAGCATTTAGAAATGTCCTACCAGGAATGCACACAAAGCTTCCCAGAAACCAGCCGGTTTGTTTTGCTTAGTGCCCAGGTAGCTGTAGCTGTGCTGGTGCTGAATGCCACTATTCATTAGTGCCATTGGACGTTCCTCCAGAATTGAATTTTCCAAGCATCATCGATGCACTCTGTGGTGGGAAGGAGAATTAAACTCTCTTCTTCTTAATTCTTAAGCTGGCAGCCCAGTCGCTTGACCAGTCTTCTCCTAAAAATTGAATATTTATTGAATATTCCATTTTTGTGTCTGTACTCCTGTCACTTATTTAGGGGAAAGAAAAAAAAAAAAAACAAAACCAAAAAGAAAATAATCGGATATATTTGACTAATGTTTAGCAAATATTGGATATCCTAAATTAATCCGTCTGATAGGGCTGGGTGGGGGAGATTATAAAGTTGCTGTGGCATGAAAATAAATCATTTCCCGTAGGATCTGCTGAGTGCAGAAAGGCTCACCACCCCTATGCGTAGCACTGGTTTCATTTTATACGCTTAGGTTGTGTTTTATGCTCATTTCTGGGCAGAAATCACATACTTTAATGCGTTAGGGTGTGAGTTCAGCAAGCTCATCACCTGACGTTTCAAAACAAGAAGTACTTTTCTTATCAACGGGAGTTGCATCCGTATCAGCAATTTCATATACAGCAGATGGATCACTTTATAGATTCATACACACAGGAAAAGAAAAAAGCCCAACAGTTGAAGTCATCGTAAAGTTTGGCAGCTGGCTAAACCTTGGGCTCTCCAGGCCATCGTTCGGTATTTGGAGGTTGTACGAGGCTGTGATTTTGCAGTGCTGGGTGATTGCTTCCACAGTGGGTGGCTCAAGACACCCGTTTTTGGCCTGGTGCTACTACAGTGCTGGCGTTAGGCCCCCAGTGGTGTCCCGGTGTAGATGGGATTACGGGGAGCAGCACTCGGTGATGCAGAGTGGTGCTCATCGAGTAGCAAATGCCATTTCACTGCTGCCTGATTTAGAAGGAAATTCTTGGAAGCCCTGTGTCTTGGGATTTCAGCTCGGTTCACACGCTCATCATCTCTTGGTTCCTGTGCTCTTGTTAAGTTTGAGGTCAGCTCCTTGATCTCCTCTGTCCATACAGTTACGTGCCACACAGGATATCTGCATTTGGTGGTATTTGAATAGAAAGAAAATAACAAGTGATGAGAGAGTTTTATTGGCAAAGTTCTATCAGCTCTTTTACTCTCAGATTTTTTTCCGAACGCTCTCTCGTAACGAACTCGAGTCAGTATCAGCTGTTTTTCAGAATAGCAGCATCTCGTTTATGATTTTGATTCTTTTCTAGACTTGGCTGAACTGAATGAGTCAGAGCACTGTTAAATCCTCAGGCGCTTTTGCCTTCGCCGGGCGTCCCACGCTGAACGCGTTACGTGCATCCGTGTGCACTACGTCACGGGGTACCGCGGAGGGTGGGGGGTGCGGAAGGGACCTCGGGACCTCAGCAGATCCTCTGATCCAACGCGGGCTTTCATTGAGCTAAAACTTACAGCCCGTACTCTTTCCTGAGGTAGCTGGTGACAGAATAGAGGAGCATGAGATATTTCTAGAACAAGAAGGTGATTCAAATCAGATGAGGTTTATTATCCCTAGAGCAGGAGCACTTCAGGTGCCAAAACGCCGTTAGCCAGCTGCTTGAGCCTCGATTGACATGAATGGCAATAATTGCAAAGGCACTGGGCGGCTGGGACTGTCGCCCCGTGTCACCGGGGAGCTCCCTGGTGCTCCCCCGGGCCTCAGCACCGCTCCGCCTCCGGCGTCAGCGGCTCCCGTCAGCACGGTGCAGGCAGCTGCCAGACCTCAAAGCCTCTTCGGGATCACCAGCCCTGGTTGCCACCAAAGCTTGGCCTGAAGACTCCACAAAGTCAGCATGGTTCTGTGGGGAGTTTCTGCTGAGAAGAAATCCTGTGCGGTGTCACCGCTGAGTCTGTCTGTTTTACTGAGCGATGTATAGCACCTAGTTTAAGTATCCTACCTGGTTTCTGTGCGGGTAAATCAACTCAGAGAGTCGCCGAGTGCCCTCTGTAAGGAGAGGTACCAGTGAAACTGTGCAGGAAGTGAGAAGAAAGCCCTGAAGCCCCAGCTCTTGGCTGGGTCTTTGGTCCGTGACCTAACACGGGTCCTTGGACAGGCTCCCTCCGCACACAGCCCCGTGGCAGCTGAGATCATCTGATGAGCTCTGGCCAGGAGATCTGCAGGGGCAATGTCTGGGACCTCTTCCCAGAGCCTTTGCCAGCATCCAGGACTGTGCAGTGAATCAGCTTCCCTCTTGCTCCGACACAGCCCAGACCCGCTGCCCTCCGGGGCATAGTGCAGAGCCCATCTGTGCTCCCAGTAATCCATAGAGCACGGGGCTGTCGTTTACTCTTGGGTTTTGAGGTCTGCAATTTGCATAGCCTTGATATTACCCAAAATCTGCATATCTGCATAGAGCTTCTCAGACTCGCGGAGCTGGTGGCATTTACAGCAATTAGAAGACGGGCTGGCCCGTTTCATAATGTTTATTTTAACCTTCTGCCCAGAAATGGTAATAGCTTTACATGAGGAAAACTGCTGAGCCCTGGGATAGAATGTGTTTAAATTACTCAATACGAAATAAGTAAGATGCCCTTTGATACAGCCCCACAGGGGTTGGGAGAAATTGTGCCACACGGCCAGAAAGTGGCTTTGTGTCAAGTGCCCTCCGAAGCACCCCGGACTGGACATCTTAACACTTGGAGCTACCCCACGCAGCTCACCTCGTGTGCGCTTGGTGCTGGCACCGTTACTCCCTGCTTGCTGGGGCTGCGGTGAGGCCAGGCTCTCTGGGCTCGGATGAGCGCGCACGGAGAGCCCCGTCACACGCGGTGGACTTGGCCGCCGGCGCGCGTTTGGAAATGACGGGGCTTAGACCTCCGCTGGGTTTGGGTTTGATAGTTTCAGTAGCTTGTATGTCTTACGGTCTTTCAACCCCCCTCTGAATTCCTGTCATTTTAGGGTTGTGCACCTCGAGAAAGGGGCGCGTTTCTTCCTGCTTCCCCTCGGCGTTTCTGGGGGTGCTTGTGAGGGTCCATTATATAATTCTCTTGCAGGGCTAAGGGAGGGAGACCAGAAAAACGAGAGCAGCTTTGGAGGAACTGATGTAGTTTCATCACTAAACCTTGCTCTTTGCTTACACTGGGATTCAATTTTATCTGTCTTTGTTTAGATTATAATATTGAATAGGTGATGTCTTAGAAAAGGTGACACATCATTAACGAGAAATAAATTGCTAGCATTGCTGTGGAGGGACTCTGTAGTCGTTGCACTTGAAATGTGCTATTTTGCCTGTCATTTTCTCTACAAACTCTACATGGAAAAGCATAAATCTCTCTTACGCTCTTCAGAATTAATGTGTGCTTGTTTATTTCCCACCCAAAACTGTAATCCTGCGGTACCCAGCCATCAAAGCACGTGTAAAGAGGATTGTGGCATCAGGTGAGGTACTAAACGAAAGGAGGGGTTCCTGGCTTGATGCAGGGGGTTCATTAAAATAGAAAAGAATAAAGGGAAAAACATTATAAATACATAGTGTTTGTCAGTCCGATTCCAAGTAAGTGCTTTCCAAGATTTTCCTTTGGTTGCCAGCACGTCTTCCCATTTATGGTCAGAAACCTTCTTACTGCCGTATAAAGGTAGCAGGACTTAATTGCAGCACCAGCCGTCTCTTAAGGAACGTGGGAGGAACACGAGGAGCATAAAGTCACTTAGAAAATGGAGAAGTTACGGCAAGTTGATGCTATCACTAGCGAGCAAAAGGGTATTAAATTTAGGCGGACTTCTCAAAGGTATTGGAAGAATTGGAGGAATCTCCTCTCGGTGAAGTACAGCGTCATGTCTTCTCGGATTAATGCCTTGGGGCTGCCAGGCTCCAAGGAGGTTGTCACACGGTGCCGTAGCTTGATTTTTATGTCAGGTTTGTGATGGACCGTTCCTGTTGTCCGTGGATACCGGTCCTTGGTCGAGTCAGACTTCCTCTGTGGCCCTGGCAGCACGCTCCCCACGCGCTGCAGTCCTGGGCCAGCGTGGGTACGTGGTGACGAAGGTGGTCGCCCTGAACGGGCTCGCTGGAGAACGCTCGGGATGGTTTTGCTGGGAGACAGGTCACGTACCAGCTTCTCATCTGCCCCTGCAGCCCTCACTGCTTTGGAGAGAAGTGTGGAACAGCTCACATTGAGAAGTTTTTAGTTGGCTGGGCCTGAAACTGATCTCTGTACTCTTCTTTCACAGGCAGAGAATGAATCTCCCCTGTATGTACGAACAATGCAAACACATGCTTATGGTCGCTCGAGAGCTATCACGGCTTCAAGTCTCCTATGAAGAGTATCTCTGCATGAAAACGTTGCTTCTCCTCTCTACAAGTAGGTGAACAGTCACATACCTGTGTGTGACTGCCCAGTATTACGAGTGTGCCTGTGTAGTTCAAATTTGCCTTTAGGTATCTGATAGCAAATGAAAGTCAAAATGTTCTGCTTGGCACCTGGCCGTACAGAGTTAGTGAGGGGAATTCTGCTTTTAGCAGATACAGGACAGTCCTGGTAAATACGATTGATTGTGTTCAGAACTTCCCAGGTCCGACAGAGGGGCCTAACCTAAAATTGCAACTTGAAATTCTTGAAAAGTGTGTAAATCTAGAACAGGGTAAGTTGTTGAGGATGCAAAGAAACAGGCAAAGCTATGCCCATAAAATACTTTATAAAACAAAACCAAACCAAATTCTAACAAACAAAAGCCAGCTGGTTTGGAAAGGACTTTTAAAAGCTCATCTGGTCCCACCCCCTGCAGGGAGCAGGGCCATCTGCAACCAGAGCAGGGTGCTCAGAGCCCCGGCCAAC
>JAAGNO010025867.1:28572-44361 GCA_033439905.1 Ceryle rudis
CCTCTGTATTGGATAATAGGGTGCTGTAGGATGCTGCTTCACAGTTCTTGCTACTGAAATAAGCCAAGATGTGTCCTCATCAGTCCTTTTTTTAGAGGTTTTTCTCTTGGTTGTGAATTTCAACAGAGTTCAGCATAATTAAATTTTAAAGAAGACAGAATTTAAGAATATGGATGTCCAAATGTTGGGTTTTACTTCACGCTTCTTGGCAATACCTGGTCTGCATTTGGTTGGCAAACGTGTCTGTGATGCTGTGCTGCCTTCCAGAGCTAGTGTGGTTTGGCTTGATAGGTGTGAATCCCCCCAGGCTCCTGTCAGCCTCAGCAGATTCATCCTGGTCCTGAGAGAATTGCAGAGGAAACTGGAACAAGAGCAGAAAAGGGATGGGGGGTGAGCCTGGGCAACAAGTTCCTGGCCTCACTTTGCCAATGAAGGATGGCCGTGGCAGGAGCATCACTGCCATGTGCTCTGGGAGCAGGCAGCTGAGGAAGGCTGCAGCCTGCTCGCTCCCAACAGCCTGGCTGACGACCTGGGAGCATTTTCCCAACCGTGAGTGAATCGTGCTCCCACTTCGGTTGTGAATCCGAAACACTTACACATCCACTCCCTCCCCAGCCCATGTTTGGCTTTCCAGTGGTTGGGTTTTATCGAGCAGTTCTTTATTGGATTTATCATGCCAGTTGTTAAAGCTTCCAGCTGCTTAAATTTACTTTCTTGTTTTCTCATTTTCTCATCTGTCTTTTCTGTGTTCTTTACAACAAAATCCACATGGCCCTCTATATCATTAACTCCACGGGCAAGTTAATCAAATTTACTGTCAGGCACAGCTATAGCTGTTGGAATGTTTCTAATTTCTTCAAAAGGGGATATTGGGCTCACAAAGAATCAGCCGGTGCCTCCATTTCTGCCCACTTTCTATGTAATATGCCCTGGAGTTGCTGCTATTCTCAAGCCAGCTCAGACACCATTTCCCACCATCGTCTCTCCTGTTTCTGCTCTCTCTATGCCACCACCAGCTCAGTTCAAATTTTGGGTTGGGTTTGTGTGATCTTCCATGGGTGCTACATCTCAGCTGGGGTGATCCAGAGGGACCATCCAAACTAAAGACCAATACTTGTAGAGGAGGGCTGGGAGGTTTACCTAAACCAGGACATCCTTCATGGATGAAAAGACTCTACAGCCCTCATCCTAGGCTAGCACTTGCTGTGCTGAGGTTTCATGGAGAGCACCACTGAACAATCTCCACAGTGTCCTTGGGAAGTGGGCCACATCACTGCCTTTGAGGCTCCGTGGCAGTAAAAATGTTTATGGGCTCTCCAACCATGTTTACGGGTCACAGTGGGATCCAAAGATGGAACGGAGACTTGAGTGTCATAAGTGCTCGGCTGTGGCGTGACTGCTGTTTTCTTGTCCTCAGTGCCCAAAGGCACGTTCTGGAGCAAGGGCTGGTTTGGGTATTGTGACAGCCTCAGAAAATGGGCAGCCTGCTCCTGAGAGATGGATCAGAGGGACCTTGCAGTGCTGCTGCAGGCTGCACGTTCCTGGGGGTGGCTGTTGGCATCAGAGGGGAAACATACTCCTGTGTCAAGGCAAAGCTCAATACCAGTTTGGGCAACGCTGTTGTGCAACTGCATTGTGCAACCATGGCCAGTGTGCTGCTGTCTGAAAGACACCTGGGAGACTTAGAAACAGACTTGAGGCAGCAGCCTGGGAAAGTTTATCATTGACCCACATCTGCAAAGACCTTCCACCTTGGGAGCAGGCTGGTAGGACTGTCAGCACAATAAGGCAGGAGCTGTATGTTTTCCCTGGGGCTGACTGTGCCGCCAGGCATGCATAGCCCATGGTGACCCAGATGTCCATGCCCTAGGACCAGGCTGTGACGTGGCTCTGCTTCCAGCCACTTTGGGAGCAGCCATTGGTAGCTGGTCCCCAAGCCAAGCCCTACCTCTGTGTAAAAGAGAATCGAAATCCTGTCAGGGGGGTTCTCTTCGGGTGTGTGGGCTGTCTTTTTTGTGTGGGGTCGAGGCACCTGTGCACACACGGAAATAAAACAGCGTACACGCAGCAAGAACATGAGACCTTGGTGCATCTCATGCATGTACGCACTGGAGGTGCGAGACAGCCAGTGCGTGTGTTGCAGGAGTGACGTCCAGGGCTCGCCTTCCAAATCATCAGGAGGAGCAGAGGAGGAACAGGAAAGGGGCTGAGAGCGGGTGAAGGAAGGGGAGGAAGGAGGGAGGGAGGGGGAGCGTGAGAGAGACGGCAAGGGGAGGAGGGAAGGGGTGAGAAGTAAACAGGGATGAAATTGCAGGTAAAAATAAAGCCGAAGAAGCCCAGGTGGAATTCATGCAAAGTCTCCTCATCAACACTGCGACTCCCTCCTGTCACGGGAACTGTCATCCAGGCTCGGCTCGTAATGAAAGGGAAAATATTTTATTCAGATTTATTAATTTGAAAATGAAGCCCGCCTGTCGAGAGGGGGACAGTTCTTCTCAATCTGTCATCGTTGAACCACACGCTCCTGACACCGGGATTCATTTGTCTTGTCGGCTCTGACAGTCGGATTCTCCCAGAGCTGTTCCTGGTGGATCGCCCTGGGATTTTAAACCGGATGAAACACATTCCGACAAGGAACAGCCTCTTTATTAATGCAAATTACACGAGGAGGAAAGAGCGTGAGGGAGGGAGAGAAGGAGGGAGGGTGACGCCAGCAGACGCTCTGGTTCCTCTCCCTGTATCAGTCATTTGTTATTTACATTTATACGCATTTTTCAGGTTTAATAAAAGGAGACTGGGATTTTTGGTGACATTTATGGATGGATTTTTTTTTTAAATGGTACTATCACCCCAAATGTATGCCAAAATACATATATATATTTATATGCATGTGTGCAAGCCCTGTCTCCTGGGGGCAGAGCTGGCTTTGGCCAGGGTGAGTATGTGTGTTTTCCCATGGTGCAGGAGAGGTGGCTCTGAGCTGGGAAGGAGACATGTGGCAGGCAAGGTGGCCAGTGGCAGGGCTGTGGTATCTGCTGGGATGCCCATAAGACCCCTCCTCGGTCCCTGGTGGCGATGACCAATGGGAGAGGGATCACTCAGAGCTTGTGAGGTAGGAAGCATTGCCCGCACTAGGGTGTGTGTGCAGGGCAAGGGGTGAAGGCAAGGCAGTCCTCCCTGCACCCCCACATCCATGTGGGATGTCTGGGGGGGGGATGTTAGTGGCGGGACTGTGTCTCCTGGGGGTCAGTGTGACTTTCTGTGTCACAGTTGTCCTTCCAACCTCTGCTGCTTCCATGGAGAAGGTAATGTGCCTTAAACATTGGCATCTCCCCAACCCTCCTACTCTTGCCTTCCTTATGCTTGCAGCTTTGGGGCTTCCAGGATGAGTTTTCCCTTGGAAGCCATACTTGCCCCTGTGGAGCCCAGCTCTGCTAACGGGGGCTGGCACCAGCCCCCCCGAGGTCCCCTCAGCTCATCAGCACAGTGTAAAACAAATGCCAGAACCGGGAGTATGGAGAGCCTGAACGTATGTGTCTAATGATGTCTCCACAGTCTATAGAATGAATATTTAATAGCGCTTGTCAGCAAGATCTTATAGAGGGATTTCTTTCCTAAAATGCTCATTAACTCTTGTGATTTCCATGGCAGCCTCAGTGTTTCTGGTGGCCTCTTGCTGGTTTGTCACCATCCTCCTGGGTTCACTTCCTTGAGGTCCTTTTCACCATCCCTTTTCAGCCACAGCTCAGCAAAGACCACTATCAGTGTCACCACCCTTGTCAGACCCACCCCTGGTGAGGACAGAGATGTGAGGCTGTGGGTGGACAAGCTGGAGCTGATGGATTCCCTCCTCCCTAGGGACAGGGGGGACCCCTTTTTTTAAGGTCCCAAAGTCTCTAATATGACCTCATGTGTTCTGCAGCCTGGTGTGGGCCTGAGACCCTTGCCTCCAAATTTCCTTACCCTGCTAAAGCTCTGTCAGAGAGATGTTCAGCTTGACTTGAAGGCTGCAAGTGATGGAGAATCTACCACGTCATTAGGCAAATTGTTCTGCTGCTTAATTAGCTTCACTTTTAATGTGCTTGGAGCAATGAGAACAGTAATTCATGGTAGGAACAGGGACGTGCAGTGAGGGCCTGGAGAAGTGTGGGAGAGGAGGGTGAAAAGCCAGAGAAAAAGGACTCAAAATTAGAGCAGAGACATTTTTCAGTGAATCTTTAGTCTGTGCAATGAACAATGAGAAAAGGCAAGAGGAAAAGGGAGAGAAGGAAACATTTCAGAGGGACCAATGTTATTTTTGAGTCTGGGTTGAGTTTTGTGCATGATATATTTGTGACAGAAAACTAGAGAGTAGAAATGCCAAAAATGCCATTTGGTAACACCCTTGAATTGCACTCTTCCACTTTTCATTCTGAAATGGCAAGTTTTAAAATTTAAATCTTGGTCTAAAAACCCTTTAAAAAAAAAAAAAAGACAAACAAACAAAAAACCACAAACAAACAAAAAAACACATAAAAAAAACCCCCACAAACAAAACAAGAAAACAAAGTTAAAAAATAAAATAATAAAAAAAAGGGCTGTTGATGCTTGAACCTTGATGCTTGAAACCTTCCCCGAAGGTTTTCCCAGAGTCAGTCATCTCTTCAGCTTGCTTACAGGTAGGGGCTGCTCCAAGAGGAGCCTATAGCAAAAAGGTCCTAGTTTCTGCAAGCTTCCTTCTCCAGATGGACCCATAAGTTGCTCTTAGAGCAAACTCAGTGTTAATCCTCGCTATGCAGGTGCATTAACCCAGCGCAGGTGGCCACAGAAACTGAGACTTTTCCATCTAAGGAGCACAGGGGCTTGTTGGAGCTGTGCCTTATGCATGCTTCCCGAGATCAAGGTCGAGAAACTAAGGGGGATGCATTCAGTGAGATGTCTCCAGAGCTGCTGACATGCAGGAGTGAGGAAAGACATGGCTGGGGAGATGTTTCTGCACTTTGATGGATGCAGCCACCATGAGCCCTGGGCACAGCTGCACCCATCTGGCAGACGTGATAGGGATATGGTTCCAAGAACAACCTTTGGAGCACCTTGAGGAGTTACCTGGATCCCCAGCCCAAACCCCAGCCTATGTCAGAGCACCTCTAGCTATTGTTTTCAAGGACCTTCCTACCTGGTCTATGGGGACTGTCTGAAAAATCACTTCTGTCCTTGAATTCCTATTTCCTTGCAAACCCCATGGCTAGGGCTCAGCCCGGGCGTAATAGGCATCTGCTTGTAGCAATCTCCACACCCCTCCCCAAACCTACTTATAAAATAATGTACCTTGCACCAATTTTATCTGTGACATTGCATAAAAAAAAAAAAATCCATTAAAAGAAATAAAAGCAGGTGCAGCCTGGTGCTGCAAACACTCCTTCACTCTCATTCTCTCCCCTTCGTTCTCCCTCTCCTTCACTCCCGGTGTTTGCTAGTTTGTATGATTAATTTTATCAATTTTCCTGACCTGCTTTGCCACTGAAATAAATATGACAGCTGCAGTGCTGCCTCAATTCGTTCTCTTGCCAAGTGAGCTGCTGAGATGTGTTTTCTTGTTGATCGCAGACTTTGGTAAATATCAAGTAAATAGACTGAAGAGGATTCATTTCAGCAGCTTGGATTGTCAGGACTTCAGCCCGAGAGCCCATCCTTCACTGCGGAGACAAAGGGAGAAGGAAAGCTCCCGTCCCTCCCCAAAAAAGCAATCAGGAAATTCTTGCAGTGCACCAAGCCACCGTCAGCCTGGCCCGTAATTAGTGGTGTCAGCAGACGTCTTGGAGGAGACTCCTAAAGTCTGGGTTGCAAGAAAGGAGCCCTGCAGCCAGGCAGCTACTGTGGTGTGTGTGGGTCAGGGTGGCAGCAGATATTGGTGCATTGGGCACTGCTATCCTGGTCCTTTTCTACATCTCAGTAACATCATGGAGATGGTCGATCCATCACCAGCTCTTCCACTGTCTGGGTATTTTCTCCTGTCCCTGTGCAGAAGAGAGACATCTTGTCTCTCCTCAGCAGAAGGTGGTTCAATGGGCCACAGGTTTATAGAGCACCAAAACTGGCCAGTGCTGGTGACCCAAGCAGGGAGTATTGATGACAGGGTGACAACCTGGCATTGTCTTCAATGAATCAGCTGTGTCTAGTACAGCAGCAGTGTCTTTCTACCCTCCTCATGTCTCTCTCCTTCTGCATGGTTTTGTTTTGGTGGTGATGTTGGTAATCTGCCTGCCTGTTTTCTTTCACCTTGGCCAACCTCTGGAAACACTCCTGCAACTGAGCTGCGTGCAGATCTTGCGCTTGGAAATCATTGGCCAAACACCTGCTTTTTCAGTTCTGCCTCTCCCAGTGAAATACAGCCAAGAGTGAGCTAAAGGCCTCCCACCTTGCAGGGAGTCTCTGCAGGAGATCTCATTCTCTGGTGAGGCTGCTGGAACACAGCTATGGGTGTGGCATCTTAATTAGCACGTCCTCTATCCCAGTGCAAGGTTGTGTATGGTCAAAGCAAGTCTTGCAGCATATGTTGATGTTATAGATTGGTACATACCACACACACCCAAGCACCCTCCACGGGGCGGGTATTTAACCATGAAACAGAGGACCTGGATCTGGACCTGGTGCTGGTCTTGCACATGGCTTCACTCAGGCACTGCAGGTTGCTGCTGGGCTGCAGGGCTGTGCTGGTATGGGGTACACAGCGTGCTCTGCCCTCCTACACCAGGGACTTTGGTCTGGTACTCTGGAAGTATTTAATGCTATGCCTATGGAAATAAATTAAGCAGTGTTGGAGAAGAGACCTCAGCACTTTTTATTTACTAGTATAGAAATATTTACTAGTGTAGTCTAAGCATCCAACTGCCCAAAAGTCTTTCAGTGGGGACTGGTGTGCTGAGAAAATACTCCTAGTGTTACCAGTCCCACCTGTGCAAAAGTCTGCCTACTCTTCCTCAAGAAATCATGAGATTTTTTATTTAATTCATTTCAGAGATACTGGAGAAAAATCCAGGGGTCATTTTGTGCCTTTGCAGACTTTAACTTTTGGGTGCTGGCATTTGGCCTTCCCATGTTTTTCTCAGCAGCTTGACAAGTTTATGTACAAGCTTTATTTCTATAAAGAAAACCGTTTTGATGATTTCTAGCAGAATTCTGTATCTGTACTCTATGAAGGAACACCATCTTGAAGCTTTTGCTTCTAATCAAAGATAAATGTTTGCTAGTGTTCATGATGTAGTTAACTGGCAAGCAGTAATTAGCAGTACAACCCCAGAGCTGAGCCCTCAGTACGCTGTGGATCTTAGCAAGGCTGCCTTCAGCCGGCACATACAAATAAGGGAGAGAGGGGAAAAAATAGAAACTTCCAGCCTCCAAAACCAAAAAGTGAATTTGTAAATGTGACCCAGATAAACATGATGCGGGATGGCTTCCTTGAGTCAGCAGAGAGCTGCAAACACCGGCTCACATGACCTCCTCCTCCCTGGTGTGTCGCAGAAGCCTGCAAAGGTGAGGTGGTTGCTGCACCACCCCAACGTCCCCACAAAACTGCCACAGCCTCTGTCATGGGTGTGTGTTGCTGAGCCAAAGCTTAGCAGCTTGAAACCAGAGAGGAGGAGGAGGAGGAAGGGGGCACCATAAAATGCCAGTAACTGAATATAAAGCTGAAGACGTAGGGCTCTCCTGCTGCCTCTGCTCTGATTTCTTGCAGATTGACTGTGCACCCGTAGCTTTACCTTTTGGAATGATTGTATTATTACAATTACTAAGGTGATACTTTTCATTAATGACTTACTGCTGGAAGCTGCAGCTGTCCAGGACTTCCCATCAGAAAGAAAGTGTAGCTGGCTGCAGCATTCCTGGTGCCATGTTGGGACTCATTCCTCCTTATGTTTGAACTCTGATGAACTAAACTGGCCAAGTAGGTACTTCCTACCCTCCATGGAGGGAGACCAGCACTCCTTTAAGTCTGCTTAGGCCAGTGATCTGGGACTTGGACTTTAGGACAGGCTGACAGCACTCTGGTTGGGTGAGACTCACTAACCATGGATGAATCAGAGACAACCAGAGCAACCTGTGTTGAAATTTCTATGGATGGCTGAGACAAGCACCAGCTGCAACACTTGGGAACCAGGAGCTCATGAAAAGTACGTCCCTGTGTTTTCTAGCTTTGGGTAGAGTTATAGATCTGTAATGCTGGGTAAAGTGGTGTAATGCTGCTGTCACTCCTTGTATGGACATGCTCTTGGACAGAAAGCACAGCCTGCTGGCACAACGTTCTGTGCAGGGGGGCTGTGCCACTGCCAGCTCCAAGCTGTCCCTGGTGAAACCAATCTGTTAAAATCCATTTCTGGGGGGAGACTGAAGGCCATGGCCTGCTTCCAGGAGTGGTTGGACATAGGTGAACTGAGTTGCTCTGTGAGTTGTGCTTTTGTCATCCTTGACTGTGCATTTAGTCCAACCAGCTTGGTGCTGCCTAGAGCATGGCCATGAAGCCTGGGAGGTGTCTCCAGGGGAGCTGAACGTGGAGCTTGCACTCAGAATGCCTGTGCCAAAGGTCTCCAAACCATTTTCAAATTTCCCCGGGCACCATGAGCTCCAGGGGTCACTTCTGGCTGTTGGAAAAGCTGCCTGAAGGATGGTAGTGCCACAGCGTGGTGCTTCCTAACAACACCTTGGTTCAGCAGCAGCCATCCCACTGCCAATCCAATGGCCTGTGTTGGCCAGCAGGAACTGGGAGCACAAGAGCCTGGGAACATAACCAGCTCACTGGGGAATGAAGGGTGGCAGCACTCTCCTGCTTTCCATCAAGATGGTGAGAAGCTCGGCTGTGTTGACTGGGTATATTTTTACTGACGCAGATCACCTTGGTCCAGCAAGGAGTGCACACAGCAGCCTCTCGTCATCAATTCAGATATCCTCCTCCCCTCTTCCCTCTTCTCAAGGACTTCTGAGAGCAAAAGGCTTGTGGCTACAAAGATTTACACCCCCTTGGCAAGGGTTAACCTCATCTGGCAGCCACTATTGTCTCAGGACAACTTGTCAGTCTGTGAGAACGTGCCGTAATGGATTTGAAGTGGATTGCTCAGCCCACGGAGAGGGTGATGCTGTATTTATTGAATAGACATTAAAAAGAACATTTCTCAATTTCTCAGCACTGAACTCGAGGTCAATGGATCTTTTTGGCACTGACATGCTGAGTCAACTCCTAGCTTAAAGCTTTTAGAAGGACCAGGGTTAGATGAAAGGATTAGACTCTGTCTTTAGCGTTTCCCTGGCAAAATCTTTGGGTGCTAAATCATTTATGTTGCTTTGTGGTGCTTTTCTTGGCCTCTCCCTGTTACCTTGGAAAAATAAAAAAAAAACCTTCTTGTCTTTTTTTGGATTGAAATGACACAAGTTGATTATTTCCTCTGTGCTGTGCTGAGATGAGCCAGATACAAAGTCTGTTGGGCTCCTGACAGCACTGGACCACTGGGCGGTTGCTGAAAGGGCTTACAAAGCCCTTTCCCCTGGAGAAGAAAGTGGCTCTGCGGCAGACATGGTGCCACACCATCCACCTGATGCTGAGAGGGCGTGCAGCTCACTGGGTGCTAACAAATTCCTGTGCACCAGCAAGCCAGCTTTTTCATAACGATGGATTACAGCAGCCGTGAGGGCAGCTGCCGGCTGGTCAGTCTGGAGCTGATGGGGAGCTCTGTGGGAGCTCTCTGAGGGGTTTGGTGTTAAGGGGATGAGGTTACGCTCCGCTCGCTGTTACAGTAGGGTAAATCTGGAGCAAGGAGCTGACTGCGATAGATGTTTTCATAGATGCTGACCTCCTTGGTATCATACACACAGCTACTGTTCCCTGTGGTTTCTGGCAATTTTGTGAAGGTACATTGGTGTCACAAAAAGGGCAGTGCTGGACAGGCAGGTTTGGACAAGTCTGTCTAGCTTGAGAGCAAGCCTTGGGAAAGGCATTTTTGGAAAGGGTATCAACCACAAAAAGAGTAGTGAGAGGTAAGAAACTGCTGCTGTGTTCCTGCTGTGCATCCCTTGTCAATCACCTTGACAGCTGGGGAGAGAGGCACAGCTCCCACACTGATCCCAGTCCCCCTCAGGAGGACACAGTGTGGATGGAGCAGCATCTCCTCCAGCAGAGGAAGAGGAAGGCAGCCTTCCTCCAAAGCACTACCTTGTCCTGCTTGCAGCCAGCGTGTCCCACGCTGGCAGCTCTCCTGGGGTCTTGTGGTGGTATAGACTCCTCTGGCCTGGCTCCCTGTCTGTGAACCCCCATCCCACGGCCCTTTCCCTGTTGCAGCCAACACTTACCTACAGTTTCATGCCTTCTGGTAGCGGTGCAACAAATAAAGTGCAATCCTCCTGTATCATAAAGTCCAATAAAAATGAAACTGAACATCCACTTTGCAGACAGCAAGTACACTGTAAATTTATGAGATCATATCTCGTGGAGGACAGGGTAGTTAAGGGGGGAAGGAAGGGGCTGGCAAAAATGGGAGAGAGTGGCCAAGGGGTAGTAAATATGTTTTCAATAATGAAGAGGCCCGATTACCCTCTTTGCAATAAAAACGTGCACAAGGCAGAGCTGCAGTAAAAATTACTCCCGAGCAGCCTGGTGTATTTGCACCTTGTCATCTTGTCAGCTCCATGCAAATTTGCAAGGCGCCCGCAGCCGGCGTGGGTCGGCTCAGCAGCACGGAGCTGACGAGGACCAGGCGAGGGTCCTCCCTCCCACAAAGGCCATTTCATTAACAGCCCCCATCACCCTGGTCCTGCCTGCCACCCCCTCCCACCCTGAAAAATGTACCGATTTGCCCGTAACCGTAGCAACCAGTGCAGATGCAGGATGTAGGGATGGAGTGGAGGATCACCCAGGTGCCACGTGTCCTGGGCTTCTCCACAGCCAAGTGAGGGTGGTAGGAAGCACAATGGGATTTAGGGTGTGTATCCTGCAGGTCCACGGTGCATGGCTTTCTCTGAGCAGGAGCCCTGGCCCCAGCCTCCTGCCCTGGCCACATCGCCAGGAGGCATGCCTCTTTTTTGGGGTGTTTTATACATCCTCCCTGAGGCTGATGGTACAACGTACTGTCTAGAGCACACTGCTAGCACAGGGTGCAATTGGGCTTTGCGTATTTAAAACAAAAAATAACTATTTTGTTTTCTAACCACACCAAAGGCTGAAGCCTCACTTCTTTGAAGGGACTTTTTGGAAGAGGTGTGGGTTTAAACCAATTTAAACGAGGTGATGTAAACAGCACAAGAACAGCTTTGAGTCATCTGAAAATCAGCCTGAGCTGTCCTCAAATAAACCACTGCTGGGCCCAGAAGAAAGCAATTACACAGGGGCTTAACTGAGCTGATTTAACAAAGCTGCAGTAATTAAACCTCATACACTTCAGGCTGGGGATTCAGCTCCGACTGCTATCAGGATCTTGTCTCTGAAGGTAAATCTTTTTGGTATGAGTGGATTTAAACCAGGGTAATTCTCCTGTCTCTATTCCTTGTCTCTTGGCTTAGACATCATCCTTGTGGGTGCCAGTGGGGTTAGCAAGGATTTCTCTTGTGGAGCAAACCTAGGGCAGAATAAAACTCCCAGGTTTGCTGCTTCCTGCACCAGGACTTAGAGCCTGGGGCTGTGTTATCAGAAAGCCTGGCAGGCACCTGACTGCTGAGGACAATTTACTAACTTGATCTAGCAGCCTCAGTGTGAAAAATAGTGACCTCCGCAGTTCACGCCCCTGATCCCAAGCCTGCTGAAGCTAATGGGAGCCTTTCTCTGGCCTTCAATGGGCTTTGAATTGTGCTGCTGGGGCAGAGGGAGAGTGCTGAGCCCTATTAGGGATGGAGGTAGCCTGGGATGAGTGCTCCCCTGCAGAGGCTGCCCAGCAGCCTGCTGAGGTGCACGAGTCCTGACTCACTGCTGGAAGCACCGTCTGGTGGCCCTCGGCATGCCAGCCATCACTGCTGGAGTCACAGGCTTTAAGGAGGGAAGAAAGAAATTGTGGTTGTGTAGCTTGACCTCTTCTATTCAAAACAAGATCAAAGGGGGGCCAAGAAAGAGCAGGGGAGGCTGTTGCACCCGATAGCTGAATGCAAGATGAATGGGAGAGGAGCAGGGGGAGCTGGGGACTTTGGCTTGCAACAAAGCAGTGAGATTCAATTAGCAGGAGAAGCTGTATTCTGGAATCACAACATTGAAGGGATACGGCTGGAGCAGGGAAGCAGGCAGGGGCATCAGGAAAAAGGTATGTTCGTCGTGTCAAGGGTGCACGTTTTCGCACAGGAGGGACAGAAAAGGGGCTGGGATGGGGTGGGTTAGACTTGATGAAGGCTTCCAGATGGTGGTTAAAAGGGAAAGCATCAGGACAATTGCCACATAGGTGGGTCTCCAGGTAAAGGAGATTTACTGAGCAGTTGGCAGCATCATTTAGTTAATGTGGGATATTTGTTTCTGGGGAAAGAAGATGCAGAGAACCTAGCAAATCTTGAGGGTGTGTGGATGACCATCCCCATCAACAAGGGTGGGAGAAAGGGAAGAGCATGTTTCTGACAGTAACTCCTGCAGGAGAATCTGGCTGGGGATGTGGAAGGTGATCTGTTACAATGCCTGGGAAATGGCTGAACTGGTGTTGAGGAACAGGAGGGAGGAAGGAGAGTGCTGGATATATGTACAGATCTGGGAACTCCAGGTGAACATGCATAGGTAAGACACCCTGGAAAACTATCTTGAGGGGAAAAAAAGTTATTATGAAAGCCAACTGCAACTTCTTGTGGGTACTGTTCAGGTCATGGTTTTGCAGGAGAAAGGAAACATAGGGGAAGAGCTCAGATCTGAGTAAGAAACCTGGGGGAAATGAAAAGTAGGTCAGGCCATGAAGATCAAGTACAGAAGTGCAGGATGCACATGCAGAGACAAGATCAGATAAGCCAAGGCACATGGTGAGATGCAATTAGCAGGGGACATCAAGTGTAACGAGAGATCGCTCTAGCAGTACATCAGCAGTTGCAGGAGGACCACAGAGGTGTTGGTTTTGGTACTCGGGGACAGGGAAAGCGCTCAGCAGATGATGCCAAAAATGTGGCATCGCATTTGTTTTCCCCTAAGAAGGTCTGCTGTGATCCTAGATAAGTACTAGGGAAAAATACACCTATCTTTAAGGAGGGAGAAAAAGAGGAATGGGATAATGATGCAGCTTTCAGGTCTAACTGCAGTTCCCAGGAAAGCACTGGGACCCGTAGTCAGCCTTGTGAAAATCTAGGGGAAAACAAGGGCTTGAGAACAGGTAACACAGGTGGCTTTAAAGGAAATGGTATCAGCCTGGTAGGATCTCCTGGCATTTCCGAGTAGAAGGTCTTGGGGAGGGAAGGCAAATAGCAGAAGCTGAGTATCCAGAGTTTAGCAGGTGTGGTTGACAGAGTGGTCTCATAAGTGGGGGAAAATCATTGAGATTAAATACTAGAGGCTGCAAAAGTAGCTAGAAATTCAAACTTGGAGAGCACGTACCAGAGATTCACTGTTGTACTGAAAGGAGAAGTTAAGTGTGCACGGGGCAACTCTGGTATCTGGTGGTGCTGGGAGGGTGGTTGAGAGAGGAAGAGGATGCTGTATGGAGAGAGGAGCAAGTGAGAGTGGAGATGGTCAGCTAGCAGTCAGGAAAAGGAAGGCAGGTCAGGTATCCCACCTGCTCTCTCCTCCCTTGGGAAGGACAGGGCGGCTGGGGACATGAAACATTTGCAGCTCCTACAAGGAATTAATATTTTGTACTCCTTGATCTGTGAAAGCTCACTGCAAGGTCATACAGAAGGACAGCAGGTTGTGCCTTAAGGCTGCAAAAGCTTGGGGCAGGAGGATCTCTGATGGTTATACAAGCAAATATAGTACATGGTTAAGCGATGGAATACTTCCCTTTCCTATTGTGACCTTGTCAAGCGTAGGTCCATCAAAACTGATGGGAGATCTCACTGTAGTATAAATCCAGAGCTGTTAAAAGGAGTGGACATATCATTGCAGAAACTTTGATAGCCAGCACTGGGAGACATTGAGAGTTGAGGATATGTGTCCCAAGTTGCTAAGTTATTAAAAAAACTGTACTTCCTAAATGCTGCACCAGCCTCTGAAGCTTGGAGAGATTTTGTGATATCCCTGACCAGGTGCTGGTACTGGCTCAACAGAAAGCACACTGGAAAATAATTTCATGAAAATAGCCGTTTGTTGTGGTATTGAGGTTGGCAAACCTTTGGAGGTAACTTTAGGATGCTGAAATTAGGAGAAAAAAATCTGCCTGGCCCTTCTGAAGATGAAGCACACTAAGGTGAGCGAGGATGCCTGTGCCAAATTTATTCATGCAAATTCATACAGATTCAACCAGTAAATGGCTCATTTACCTGCCCCTCCTGTTTTTCACAGTGGATACAACAGGGTCACAGGTTTTTCTCCAGTGTGGGCTCAATGTGGTTTTATTTGCCTGTGCCTCATTCGCATGAATTGCAAAGGTGTTTTGGAGGGAGAGAGGAGAGAGAGGGATCTTCAGAAAAAGCAGCAGCTAGGAACAGGTTACTGAGGTGCAAGAAGAGCTTCATGGTGGACCATGCCAGCATATGAGTTGTGTTTCTGCTGCGACACAGATCTCCTGCACAACCTTGGCCTGGTCCCCTGGTATTTTTCACTCCCCTTTCCCAAGCAGACAAAGGCTTTTATCCCTGCCTTGCAGATTGGAAAGGACCTGGTGTGAAGACCATCCCTTGCTTGTGGTGCACCTAAACCAGAGGGGTCTCAGCTGCTTCTGGGATTTTTTTCATTCTTAATGTGCTCAGTGGAGGGAGCCCCAAACCCCATGTTACAGGAGAACCTGGAGAAGCTGTTGTCACCAGGTCACAATTTTGCCTGTTGCAGGGAGAATATTTAATTTCAGAGCCTGATAGATCAAATGCAGCTGGGGGGTGGAGCTGTGCCTTATCTCTTGCCTTATCTCTTGCCTTGTCCAGAAGTTTGAACGGCAGAACAAATGATTTGATCATGTTTTGGATTTTTTTTTTTTTGTTGTGCTTCTCCCCATCCCTTCTATCAGGAAACCATAAAGCAGAGATAATCTACAATTCTCCCTGTCTAATTGTGCTGCCTGGCCACCTGAACGCCATCACCTCGCAGAGAAAATGCCCTCCATCTTCTCGGCTGTCCCCGTGCCACTCGGGGAAGCGGGGCGCGAGCCGGCTGCATTCGCAGCTGGCTGCTGAGTCCTGAGACCAGAGTTTTCCCCGAGGTAATAATTTACTGGGATGCTAATTGGGCCGTCCACAGAGTGAATTAAAAGGACGTTCTTTCACCGGCTTGGGAGCTGTGGGAATCCTGTGGCCGTGCCCATAGGGTAGGGGGGATCTCATGGAGAAGTAACTGAAGCCTGGGAGCCTGTTTGCAAGGAAATTAAACTAAAAATGTGTAGAAAAACAGCCGCTGGGCTTCACATTTCAAACCCAGAGTGGTATCCAGTAGGTCTGAAAAGCTGTTTAACACTTGAGCACTGGCAGACTGCAGAATCTTATTTTCACTAAAATATTAGCTTCCCCCCTCCCTTTATTATAACAAAATTAAATAGGAAAGTGCCCATTTGCAATTTGCTTGATTCCATACAACTAAAAACTGACTGCAAGCACCCAATGCTGGGTGGAGCGTTTCTCTCCCTGTTACTTTTTTTTTTTTAAAACCCCGCCACCCCCCCCCCCCACCCCCCACACAACAAAACCCAACAAACAAAACAGGAAAGCAGGAGACCACGCAGACCCCCC
>JAAGNO010025867.1:44461-73025 GCA_033439905.1 Ceryle rudis
ACACCCCAGTTCGGGGTGCGCGTTTTCTCCCCCTTTTTCTTTTTTTTTTTTAAAAACCCCCCCACCCCCCCCCCCCCAAAAAAAAAAAAAAAAAAAACCTAACAAAAAAAAAACCCCACAAAACCAAACCCCACATTAATTTCCAATAGGTTTAACCTGTAATCACCAGTTTTGCTGTAAGGGGTAGGGAGGAAAAAAACCCCAAACAACTAAGACAACCAAAGACCACAAGAACTTTAAAATCAATACTTTATATTGTCTTGGAAGAAAACAAAACATATATTTTTATTTTTATTTTAAAAGATCAACACTTTTGATGAAAAAAATGTCAACATGCCCATCTCCCCGAGGAAGCTCCCTCTACGGGTGATGCTGCAGTAGCGTTGCTCCAGCTCCATGCCACGACCACATTCTGTGTACCCAAACCCCGTGGGCTGGCCCCACACAGTGGGTATTAACACTGCAGGAGGCAGCTGAGGCTTCCAGACTGTGAAACTTTTAGATTAAATTCTCTCTTTATTTTTTTTTATTTTAATCCCTATTTATTCAGAGGAGGAGAAAATATTCATAAAAGCCTTTCATGTTTACCCGAAGCAATAGGATGCTCTGGTAGCACTGGAGATGGTATCGGTGTGGGGTGTGAGGGGTTGTGCAAACACACTGCAAAGGGATGGATGTGTTCAGCTCCAAATAAAAATTTTCATCTTGTGTTTTTACAGCTAAAAGCTACAAACCAGCTTATCTGATTAGGAAAGTGCTTCTGAATTTCTGCTCATAAAGGAGATGGGAGTTCGGTGCCTGGTGAGGAAAGCTAAAGCTATTTGCATGCTTTCCTCCTGTGCACTTTGGGCTCTGTCTGGTGGGATTGCAGCCATGTATTGGCAGAAGGCACTGATGGTGAGCTCAGTCTGCCTTCCCACCACAGCCTGGATGGTGAACCAGCACATCTGACTTCACCAGAGCTCTCACCAAGCAGCAGAGGTAGCAGGATGGAGCCTGGAGGTAAGGACACCGGGGGGTCTTCTCCCTCACTGACTGCCAGCGGCTCCTGCAAAGTTTGTGGTGGCTCCAGATGCTCAGTTTGGTTGGACCAAACCCAATGCTGATCTCCCAGGGCAAGGCAGGGGCCAAGCAGTGGCAGCCATATGCTGCTAGCATTGCTCAGGGTGGCAGACAGGGCGATGTGGGGTGACAGCAACCCAGGTCCCAGCTGTGTGATCTCCTACACACACACCAGTTTTGACTGTTCAGTCAGAATTTAATGGCCTCATATGGAATATATTGAATTTCCCAGCCTAGGTGCTGGTGTGAACTGTTAGGGCGGCTGTTTGCTAGGTGGTGGTAGAAAATGTTGAATTTTAATCCCATATAAAGGTCAGGAAAGTGCTTCTACTTAGCACTGCAATGAAATTATGAAATTTCAGAGTCATCATCACAATGGTCATAAAATTCTATAGAGATATTTTGATTCTGAAATATTGGCATGTCCTTAGAGCAAGTTCAGGGTCACATGGAGAAATGTCGTGGCTGTGAAATCTTGCCCTCAGAATTCCCTGGTTTTGTGGAAGATTTGAAGTTTGCAGAGAGCAGGAGGCCTGTCAGGGTGCTTTGCAGTGCAGAGCTGAGGTTTGGCAAGCTGAAGCAGAAGCAAAGATGGTGTCAGTTTATAGGTTTGTTGGTACTGAAGAGAAAATCTGGTGCACTTTCTGATCTATTGCTGCTCTCCTTCTCAAAGAGCTGTTTCCTTGTGCCTATGTGATAGCATGGGCTGAGCCTGTGCTCGCTGGACTAGAGCTGCTTTGCAGGGTAAAGACTGACTGTGGGCCACAGCAGGTGAATGGTTGGTCCTGAAATATAGGCTTAAATCTGTCAACTGCTAGCCCAAATTTCCCCCAGTGTTAGGGGAGCGACATCAACACCCACAACTCCTTAAAATGCATGTTGTCTGCTCTGGGGACAGTCGTGGTGGTGGCCTCGGTGGGACAGACCAAACGGTGTCTGAACTTAGAGACGTCCATGACAAGTCTGCAGAGCTGAGTTATGTGGAGCCGTCTTGGTAACGTACAGTCAGCGAGAAAGAGAGGAGAAATACCACCACGCAGAGATCCATATTTTTCCCCACTGAGTAAAATACTGTGTAATTTTATCTAGTTACTATAAAACAGTTTATATTCCTTTTTTATAAAAAAAAAAGGGGGGAAAAAACCCATATCTCACTTCTTCCACTGACAGGCTATGGAGGAAAAATAGATGATTTCTTCTGCATTTAATATTTCAAACCAAGTAGACCCAAAAGAAAAGGCAGCAATTAACCACAAGTATCAGCAATGTGTTCCTTGTGTTTCTTCTCTCTGGATTCGGCTGTGAAGAATCAGTTTGGTTCAAACTTATTTATAGTCATGTTAAATCTTTCAGTAATATTTTTTTCTAAACTAGGCAAGAAAGCAACGCAGCTGCCACGTTCACCTTTCAGACCTCTGAGATGAGACCTGCGTTGCACATCTAGTCAGGTTTTAAATCTTTTACACTCAGCCAGTTAGAAATGGTTAGTAAATGATTAGCAGATCGTTGACCATATGTTGTAGTAAGCTTATCCACATACACAGGGGAAGTGAATTTTAAAAGCTAAAAAAAAAAAGGGGGGGGCAGCAAAATGGTAAAAAGGGCACAGAAAGAACTGATTTTTGGGGCAGATTTTCTGTACCTCTGAACATATGTGTACTTGCACACACAAAGGTGTGTGTTATATATGCAGTTATGTATTTTTCCTCTTCTGGTTAATCCCACACAAGACCTGCCTTGTGACTAAGAGGAGACAGATCTGAGCATAGTCTTGCCCATGTCTCCTATATCACCTTGCCATCACTGCTTGGGCTCTTGCCACCTAAACAGCAGAGGCTGTAAGAGCAGAGTTAGCTGAATCCTCATCAGGAACCCATCAAGGATGCAGGGCTCCTTGTCTGCCGGCTCTTATCTCTGCATGGCCCGCACCCAGGCTGGCAGCATCCTGTGACTAACTCTTCTAGACTGGATTTCTCCAAGGAAGGACCGGCGCTTAATTTGGCTGACTGTGCGCTCTGCGGGAGCTCTCATCCATGCCAGCTTGAGTCCTAGCAAAAACCCATCATCATTAGTTCTCGAAAGGAACAGCTCTGATATTCTCCACCCCCGTTCCTGCAGGCTGGGATGTACTGCGTGTTCCCACAGACCGAAATTCCCCTGGTAGGCTCAATTACAGCAATCAGCCTTCACGCTCTTTTCAGTGGCACTTCTGCCTCTGACTCCACAAGGCCACCGTGGTGGGGCCAAAAGCAGCAGCTTTCCTGATGGTGTTGGGGGAAATGACACTGCTAATTTGGCTACAGCAGACCTGTGGGCAGGACTCTATGGGGTGTGGGCTTATCCTTAAGGGGGTTGGTCTCATCAGAGATGTTTGGGATGTACCCTGGCTCCGTCCTCTAACAAGATGGTTACAACAGAGAGATGAGCACACGCTCTCCTTCAGCAGCGCCTTCGACTTGCAGCATATTTGCTCTGGTGCAAGGCAGGGCTCGGGAGGATCAGGCCAGTGTGCATTTCTCTTTGCTAACACATTGGCAGCCTCTCAATGAATAAAACCACTAGAAAACAAATCTGGAGCAGCCCTCGGCTGCGGTGGCCAGACCTTGTCTGTTAACTGGGCTGAAGAGTACCAGCTGCTCTGCTCCTGCCCCGGGGAAGAGAGGCCCTTCTGCTGTGGTCTGGGGACTAGAAATGAGTCTGAACAAACCCCCACAAACTGGGATGGCTTTTAAACTCCAGATCTGGATCCAAATCCAAATTTCATGGCTTTACATGCTGCCTCAACCAATGTCTTGGCTCCAAATACTTCCCTCTCTAAAAGGGCAAATAATGTGGTGGTGACAAACTTTTTTCTGTCTGTGACTCTGTATAATGCTGACTTTTTAGGTACTTTAGCTTAGGCCTTCCCAGCTGCATTGCTGCAGCAAGGACAGTGCTTGCATTTAAATCTCTTTTTTTTTCACCCTTCTGGCAGTGGGTGCTGACTTGGCAAAGTGACCTGACTGTTTTTATGCTGTAAGTCAGTGATGTTTGGCTTGCGGTTCTTGACCCTTAGGTGCTTCCCTGTGCCAGACTATGTTGCAGGAGGATCTGTGTGCATGGGGCCAAAGCCACCATTGCTAGGGATGGGTAGTCAGGGCAGCTTCCCCAGCTCTCCCTACATTGCCCAACTGCCCGGCTTATCCCCCATTCCCATTGATGCTTGAGGACCCCTCTGTGTATCTTGATGATGCTATTCTCCTGAGCTTGGCCCACTCCCTGAGCCCTGTAACTTCTGTCTGTTGAGCCCAAGGACATTGTGGAGTTGAGCTGTGCCAGCCCCAGCAGTGCAACACAAATCTCTGAATACCAAGGTGCCTGTGTCCAGGCAGTGCATGGCAGTGCCAGTTCACAGCATGGCTCCCTCTGGTAGATGGTTTCTGGTTTGGAAGAGCAGTGTGTAGGGTAGGTAATATTGGGGGCTCCAGTCCCAGGAGGGGCTTGGTGAGGGGGTATGAGGACAGAGGAGAGAATGTGTTATTTTGTCTCTTGCAAGACATTAATTAACCCTTCCTCAGAAAATGACTGAGCCTGGAAACCTCCTGCTCTTCCTATGTTTTCTAGTGGTGTCTGTGCAGCAGTAGTGTAATGTCAGTACTTAGACACCAGCTGCAGCCAGCAGAGCTCTGCATCTGCTGGGTAAAAAACCAGAGCTATCCCAACTGCAAATGGGAAAGATTTGGTAGAAGGAATTTCTTTTCCCCTCTGTTTAAAGCTCAGCAGTGTTTTTAGTTCAGAAGGTGTTGCCCAGCCTTGCAGTAGGCTGAAAAGTGAGGGAGGAAACTTGTGACACTTGTCACGTGAAATTTTCTCCATCCTCTTCAAAGGGGAAATGCTGGGTTAATTGCTTGCAGTGGCTTTGTTCCAGGTTTGCCCTTTGTGCCAGTGACTATAGTGGTCTCCAGCCCTCACTAGTCCATGGGCCATAATAAGTAGCAAGAACCATTCAGGGTGTCACAACACCCCTGCCTTTCCCCAGTGGCTGAGGACGCAGTTGTCCCTGGACAAAAGAAACCAGCAGCTAAGCCATTGGCAAGAGTATATTGCAGATGTCTTGCAAAATTTTGGGAGAGGTTGCAA
This sequence comes from Ceryle rudis, assembly GCA_033439905.1. Lineage (NCBI taxonomy): Eukaryota > Metazoa > Chordata > Aves > Coraciiformes > Cerylidae > Ceryle > Ceryle rudis. The sequence continues at coordinate 49,643 of JAAGNO010025867.1, forward strand.
AATTGGGGGAGGAGATGAGTCAGCCAATGTCCTAAGCAGTCCTCAACAGCATCTCTGAGGTGCCATCGTGACCCCAAAGCTGTTGCAGTAGGTGGGCTCATCCCTTCAGCCACATTCCCTGAGTAAATTGGTGCTCACCTCTCACCCTGCTGCTGTCTTCCACCCCTTCTCTCCTCCTAGGATTCCCCTCCTGAAGCTGCCTCAACCTGCTGTGGCACCTTCTGTCAAACGCTTCACACGTTTGTCACCAAAATGTTTTGGCAGCAGCAGCATCTCTAGGTTTTGACATAATCCCGACAGGAGACTTTCTCAATTATTACTAATGGAACATTATGCTCCTCTTTGGGAACTCCTGCATGAATAAAAAGGGTCATTAATGACATCTGCGCAGAGCCCGGAAATTATTAGTCAATGCTGATACAGTTTTATTTTACTTTTTTAATTTTTACATATATATTTTCTTAAGCTCCTGGTAATTTCCCATCTTGTCTACCACCCCCTTCTCCAAAGTCTCCTGTGCAAGATGAAGCTGAGCTGGGTTATTGCTGATGTTCTTGCTTTTTTGCAGGTAAATGCTATTCCCCTCCCACCCTTCCTTCCCTTTTATTCCCTTTTGGCTTCTTTCAAGATCGTAGCTCTTGTTTCAGTCCCAAGAGATCCCATCACACTTTTCTCTGGGCTTGATTTCATTACCAATCAAGCTCAAATACTTCTTGGACTTGGAGAGATCAATATTGCCCTGATTCTACCAAGGCAGTGATGGAGGAGGAGCGATAAGATTGTGTCCCGTTGCCTGTGGCCATCAGGGTGGCCTGTCCCCTTCCTGTGCAGGGTGCTGGTGGCACACAGGAGATGCAGGAAGAGGGACTGGAGGTGTTCCCAAGTGCAGCATAGCATCATGCAATAGGGAAGCTCCTCTTGGATAATTTTAGAGGACTTTCTAAACAGAAAAATGTTGGGGTTTTCTGTCATTCTGCTCAATATCCCTAAAAATGGCCCAAAGTAGGCTTTTTTTTTTTTTTGCTTTTGCTTTGTTGTTGTTTTTTTTTTTTTTCCCCAGAATAATGCAGCAATTTGAGAAACTGGTACTGTGCAAGAGAAGAGGCCGTGCTGATAGGGCCCTGTAGAGATGTGACAAAAAAGGAGTCTCTGCCCTGAACTATATAAAATGGCTCTGCAAGTCATGAGCACTGAGGAGGTGACTGGTGCAGGGCTGTGCACAGTGCGTTGGACCCTGCATCTGTCCCATGTCCATTTTTATAACGTGGGTACAAGCCCCATACCAATGGCATCATCAGTGGCACATCAGGCAGGACAAAACCCTGAGGCTATTCCTTTTGCTGTATTGCTGTGCCAGCACAAGTAGTTTGGAGGCACACGATTGTTTTGTTGGTTTTTTGTTGTTTTTTCTTTCCCAAAGAGGAAAGGAGAAGTTTGAGTCAATGGTTACCTTTCTGGGGAGCTCTCTCATGACCTATGGAACAGGAAAAGGGTTGATGTCTTCATAGGCTCACAGTTTTTATTTTCCCAGTTGGTATCAGTCAAACTGCGGAGGAGTTGAAAGTGGTGTTGCTCCACACCCAGCAGGGAGGATCTTTCCTTCCTGCACACCCTATGAGATGCCCACCTCCATGGTGAGTGTCTCTAAAGCTGCTAGGTGTGAGATTCTTTCTCAAGCTATAGTCTGTGACCAGAGGAAATGTGGCTACTGTGGGGTTTGCCTTGCTCAGCAAGTCATGCGCGAGGCAAGGGGCAACACCAGTGGGAGATATCAGAATTCTCCCACAGGACATCCAGAGCCTGGACTCATGGCAGAGCAGTTTCATGTCCCTAGGGAAGTTGAAGCAGGGATTGCCAGCCACAGTTCATACCTGGCACTTGGGGTAAAAGGTCGGCGCAGTAACTCTAAAAAGAAAACTGCTAAACAAGAAATAGACTGCTTTAAAAAAAAAAAAAGTCCCTTGGAGAAAAGATATTTCAACCCCTTTTTGATTTATGACCTACTATAGGATATTGAGACATTATTTACAATCGATATACACTCCTGCAAGACTCCCGCTGGAGCCATAGACCCTGCCTGTTAGAGTGGAGACCGGTCAGCCTGCTCCACTGGAAGTGCCAGCCATGTCCTGCTGGAACAGGCTATAAAGCCGGCCGCAGCTGTATATCTTTCAGAAAGTGGACCTGGTTACACATGTCTTTGGGCAGCTGACACAGGGATATAGTTTAGGGCTAAGGTAGCAGTTCAGTAGCAGAAACCAGCATTCCTTAACCTTGCCAATAATGAAATCTCTTGCGGAACATAGAGAGCTCCATGGCCTTAAAGGTGCAAAATGGAGTTGTTCAGTTGACTTATAATGGAATTGGGCCAGTTTTGAAGCAAGCGCTGGATTTTATTCTGGGGTTTTATCTTTAAAGGGGGATTTGCAAACACTTTAAGGGGTGTGTGGGGGGGGGGGCAGCGGGAATCATTCAGCATAAAATTGTGTCCTGGCGAAATTCCAGTTTGGGTAATTACATTCTCTTTCTGTAGTGGCTGCAGGACAAAGGGCCATTCATCACGCTCCAAAGTGCTGCAAAGGGCTCCCGTGTTCCACCGCAGAAGTGCCTGCATTTGAATCCAAGCGAGAAAGTTTTCTCCCTGTGCTTGAGGCCACTCCAGAGAGTAATGGAGCTTGGCGCTGCTTTAGGATCCTTTTGGGTGAGATACAGGGACAAGCACCTTGTCATGCACTGCTCAGCCTCCAGCAAATCTGGGTAAGTAGGGCATTCAGCAAAACAGGCTCCTTCTAGCCTCCCAGAGCTCGCCTTTCACCCCAAGGACATGCTTGGTTTTTCAGAGTGCTGCTGGAGCTCCAGGGGATCTTGCTGGAGCAGAGGAGCTGGATGTCCCCTCTGCAAACCTTCCACTTTGGAAAGGCCTACAGGCAAGAGACTGGGTCGCATCTAGCTGAGGGGGACTCAGCGACTTGAGGTGCATTAGAAGTGGTGCTGTGGAGACTGGAAGGATGGGGATGCTCGGCTTTCCTCCTCCCAGGTCTCCAGTCAGCCAGAGAAGAAATATTTGCAAACCTTCCTTCAGCGTAGAGGGACTTACACATAGGCAGTGGACCACAGTTTTCAGCAGCAGTAATTCAGCAGCAAAGCAACCGAGCGTTGCTTCCTTATGTCCCTGGTAGCTCTCTGTTTGTGGAGGCAGAGCGAGGCCCCATGGTGGTGCTCAGGTAGAGGCCATGCAAGGTGGCAGCAGCAGCAGCTCCATGGGGTGAGGGAGCATGTTTGCATGCCACCCACCAGCTGACCTGCCGGGGAGCATCCTTGGCCTGTGTGCCTTGAGAGTGTCCCTTTAAAGCAATTTGTAGACTGTTATCCTGTATCATTAACCTAATTAGTGTAATTGCCACCATTTATGTAATGAGTATAAATACTGAAGGAATCCCATAATTAGAAGATGTAATTAGGTAATTAATAGATGACATGGTAACAAAAATCCAGGGAAACTTTGCAAGGTGGACACTGTGTGTGTGTGCACATGGCTATTCAGACACGCTGGTCCTGCTGGGGTCTGCTGCAGATGTGCTCTGCATTTGGCTTTACCCTGGAGCCCCTCTGTATTACACTGGTAATGTAAAGGGACCTTCAGGTGGTGCAAGAAGTCTCTCTTAGATCTCTAAACCTCTTTCAGAGGGGCTCTGGAGAGCCAGGATTTGCTTAAGGGGAAGAGCAGATCTGTGGTGGTCGCCTTGACATAGGGGCACCCTCTGCTTTCAGATCCTGGGAGAAGTAAGGTGAATTTAACAGAGGTCTGAGACTTTCCCCAGCCCTAAGCTGGAAGAAGGTGGCTTCAAATTGTTTGTCCCACAGTTTCTCTCTGCTACAACCAGCACTGGAATAGCATGAAGGCCAGCTCCTGCACATATAACCCACCTGACCAGAGGGATAAAAAGGCGCCCCAGGGTTGTGCTCTGTGTGGCTGTGTGATAAAGTCCCTTTTTAGTTCTTTTGTGGGTTTGGCTTAGAAAAGTAATCAAAGCTGGAAATTTTGTTGGTGCAGTGGAGAGCTGATAAGGTTTCTGCTGTGCCTGTGGAGCTTTTTTTGTTTGCTTTTAGAGGTTCATGAGTTGTGAGTGTTTTAGCTGGACCTTTTCTAGTTGTGAAATGGTGACTTTTTCCTGCTGCTCTTTGTTTCTTGCTCCTCAAAGCCTATTCGCACTTCTAGAGTACTTACACGTTCAGATGCATTTGAAGAAAATAAGTCGCAGTTAAGGAAAGGTGTTGGTTGGTTGGTTTGGTTTGGGTTTTGTTGTTACTATTGAGGATCATTTCGATTCTCAGTTGGCACCTGCCAGGAGTTGCTGCTACCACCAGCTTTGTCACAGGAGAAATCTCTCTTTCACATGCACACACCTCTCCAACACTGCGAAACAGCGGCTGGCTGAAGGGACCACCAGGCTGGGATTTGCACAAGTATTCCCCTTCAGATCTGACCATATAAGGAAGAAGCTGGCTTGAAAAATGTTAGTGGGACCAGCCAGGCCAACTCTGACCCCTGTGACAAAAGATATCTTTCATCAGCCAGACTACAGACCCTAAGTCAAGGCTCCCATCCTCTTCTTAAAAAATAAAAAGGTAATGTAGAAACGTTGTAATATCAGGTTGGAGGTCTGGGGCCACTGGTCTGGGGAACGTGTCTTTGGGGAGACCAGTGTGATGCTGAGTGCTGCTTGGATCCTGCTCTATGCTGGAGGGAGAAGATTGACTTGAAGGTCTTTTCTGGTTTCAGCTGGGCTAAGAGGGGGCATAAGCCATGAGTATCTTGGTTGTCGGATGCCTCCTCTGCAGAGATGTTGACTAATCTATTCTGGTTTATTTTGGAGAAGACAGCAACTTGTGGCTTTTACTCTTGTCCTCTCCACCACCCTTTTGGAGTATGTCCTCTCCAAAAGTTGAGCAATTTTGCACTCCTTGGAGAAGCACTGCAGCCAGCAAGCAGTGATCTCATGACCTACAGCACTGGAAGCACCAGCACGGTGGAGAGGTCAGAGGGGAGCCTGTGCAGGCGTTGGGTGATCAAAGGCTGCTGAGTCCCCAGGACCAGCAGCTAGAGGGAGATATGACCTCACGCTGAGGGCCAGCCTTGTCTATGCTGTGGATTCCTGTCGTGATGCCAAAGAAAATCCTCTTACTTTCTACCGTTTAGGGTCCGTGTAATGAACAGCCACAATGCAGATTTCAGTACATAGCATAAGTGATCTCGAGATTAAATACTTTTAAAATAGCTCCTGCTGGAATTTCTGCCAAACTAGTTCTTAGTCCCTGTCTACATGGGAAGTTTTATCGGGTGTATCATGATCAGTACATGCAGGTCCAGTTACACCAGGAAGGCTCTGTCTAGACATTTTAATTCCAGTGTAAAAAGGGCTTTTTTTTTTTTCCTTTAGCTTAAATTCACTGGCAAATACCCCTCACAAAATCAGTGGGTCATTTGTGTAAGAGCCTCCTTGTACGTAGCACTATGTTTAGATCTGTTTGAATTCCCACCCTGCACTGCATCAAAGCCCACTCTGTCCCAAGGCCAGAGGTTTCTGCTCCTGACGTGGCCCTGGATCACGGATGCGGAGGTGGATTGGTGTATGGCAGCCCTCGTGACCAAAGCACGAAGAAATGTCCTGTCTTGCAGGACATTTCTTCAGTCCTTCAGCTTAACCCTGCTCTGCTCCAACCTGCTTCCTGAGCTCTTGTCCCATGATCTCCATCCTCCTGCTTCAACAGGATGTATCCTATGGGGCACCATTCAGTGAAGTCTTCCCCAGATGAACCTCCTGTTTCACCTAGAAAGCTGGTTTAGGGATTTGCCCAAATTTGCAAGACCCATGTTGCATTTTAGTTCATTTTCCATGTAGTGAGGTCTGGGTCCCAAATGATTCTGTCTTCAAAACTTGTTTTGGGGCCTTGCAGACCATCAAGATCAGCCCAGTGGCTTTGCAGAGCTGAGAGGAGGTGCTACATCTCCTACTTTGCAGTCACAGAGGGTGGCTGCTGGTTCTCTGAGTGATGGCCTATGAGGAGTATCTGCCTCCCTCTACTCTGGACCACCACAGTGAGGATTGTTGCCATTTGTACACATGCTTTCCTTGCTTTTGTCTTTGTCCTTGCCCAGCACCAAGCATGGATTTATTCTTGGAGCCATGTCCAAGCTAACCTAACACAGACTCCCACCATGAGTGTGGAGCAGTCATACTGTGTCACTTGCTCTCCTTTTATGATGAAAGCCCTTTTTGTTGTGTTTCAGTCCCCCTTCAAGGTCTAATTCTGCCTGAGTTGTACTACGTTTTATTTTTTTCCTGTATTTCTTGATTTCTAAGTGTGTCTCCCCTTGCTGATCTCTCCCCCACCTCATCTTTTTTCCTTTGCAGTCCTGATGCTAAGTGTGAACAGCCTTTTCCTATTAAACATGGTTCCATGGTCAAAGCCTTGCTTGAATGATTGTCCCACCTGCATTTCACATTCTAATTAAAAAAAAAAGTGAAATTTCCTCCATGTTCAAATCCTTGAGCTCTTCAGTCAGGAGTAGAGGGAGGCAGATACTCCTCATAGGCCATGTACTGTTGTAGTTCTAGTCTAGCTTTCTGCATCTTCTCTAGTGGATTTGATTGTGGAGTCTCCTTCTCTAGAGACTTTCAAGACCTGTCTGGATCTGTTCCTGTGTGGCATGCCCTAGGTGTTCCTGTGTTGGCAGGGGGGGTTGGACTTAATGATCTCCAGAGATCCCTTACCTACCCACTACCATTCTGTGATTTCTTGATCCAGGTTCAATCTGAAGTTGTCTTCTACAAATGGCCAGCTGTTTGCCAAAGCTGTGGCTGAACAAACATCTGAGGAAAGCCCTGGGAGTGGGTAGAGGCTTGGGTATAAGAAGTCTGCTGGGAGCAGTTGTCCGAAGGAGGAAGAGGGAGCAGAGCTTTAACTGGGATAAGTTAATTATATATTTGTCCTGATTCAAAGCAAAATGTATCTGAGGAAGTCACATGGCTTGTGTTAGGTGAGAAGTTCTCAGTGTTGTCCTTTTATTATTTATTTATTTTTCTCCTAACTATCTCTCTACATATTTATTGGAAGTCAGTTTGCCAGGAGAGTGTTACTAGATAATTATCCTGTGCTACTTATGGTGACCTTTGCAAGAAAGTGTTTAGATAGAGAAACTCCGTGACCTAGTCATTAATATCTTATGGGTCAGAGTTACGGATGTTGCATTGTGATGAAATATGTATTTCTTCCTATTTCTTAGGAAAATGAGCTTGTGAGAGTAAGATTTATGATGATCTTAATTAGTTATTTCCTAGCTTTCAAAATGTTTGGGTTTGAGAGATGATATGATAGATAATTAACTTCTTGTCACACAGTGACTTTTAAAATGAAATGCTTGTTCTCAAAATATTATTTATCTCAATGTGCATCATATGGATGCACACACAGACACACGTACATATAGATAAATACACGCATATGCTTTGCTACAGTGTTCCACCCCCAGCCACAGGAGTAGGGAGAGCAGGGTCATGCTCCTGTGTCTGGCATCGTCCCGGCTCCCACACCAGGCTGAGCAGAGGATGGGTGTGTTTGGGGTTTTTTTTGTTTGTGGTTTTGTTGTTGTTGTTTGGGTTAGTTGGTTTTTTTGGTTTTTTTTTTTTTTGGTTCATCAGCAGACACAAGAGGCCCACAGCAGCTTTGGGTGCTTGCTCTCATCCTAGCAGAGGGGCAGTCAGAAGGGATGTATTTGTGATGGGTTTTTTCCCCTCTGCTTTGCCCTTAAAACCAGTAGGGGACAGCAGCCTAGCTCCTCCAAGGTCCTGTGCTAACAGTTTTTGGGAAGTCCTCCAGACCTGTAAGCTCCAGGGACACCTGCCAGTTACACAGCATTGCTAAGAAGTGTGGGTTTGTGACATTTTTCACTGAACGAGTAAACTCTAAATGAAGGGAACTGTATCCCTTGTTGCTGCATCCCTCGAGGCCAGAGGGGGTTGGAGAGAGGCTCCAGGGAAGGTAGAGGGCAGGTTTGCATTGACCCCAAAGGATGCTGTATGTGGTCCCTGAAGCCGTGGCTGCCACAATGCCTCATTGCTGCAGGGAGCAGAGCTGCTGCAGAAGGAGAGGTCACCTGGAAGTTGATTTTTTTTTTTCTTGTGGTTTTTTGTTTGTTTGTTTGTTTGTTTCTTTGATTGTTTGGGGTTTTCTTTTGGTTTTTTTATTTCACTTTCTTTTGCATTTTTCATCGAAGCTTTATAAATAACAAACAAAACCCCTGGGGAAAAACCTCCCGACCAGCTGCCTGTTGCAAATACTGCAGGAAATGGGAGGCAGGAGAGGAGGGGTGGGAATAGGGAAGGAAGGCTAAATTTGGTGGCTTTTATTTTTAACAAGGATTATTTCAATCTGGTTTAAACCTATGTAAAATAATTTAGAGCCATGAGAAACTTTTGCCAGCACCATAGGAGTCTGTTGAGCCGAACACTCTCTCTGGCCAGTGTGGCACAGACGCAGTGTCTGTGCCAGCCCCTGCTCTAGGAGATGATGGCTCATACGCTGCCAAGGCCATCATAGGGACAGGGAGCTCAGGGACAGAGACGAGGAGATGTTTTTTCCAAGGTCTCACAAGATTTTTTTCTAGCAAAGCCAAGAGAGACTTGAAACTTTCCAAAGCAACTGAAGGATGCATCTGCAAGGCCTCGCTTTTCTGAGGGGCTGTTGTCCTTGGGTCCCTGGTGCAGCACAGCAAAATTTAAGTTAAGAAACCCCAACAGCCAAACAGAAAGCAAACTCCTTCTTCTGTTTTGCTTTTTAAAAAATACCGAGACAACCCTTTTCCTCCTGACTGGCCCTTGCTAAATCTTGCTGCTTGCAACACCTGAAGTCAAGGCATATAAAACGTCTTGGCAGCATTGCTCTAACGTTCCCCTGGTGCTCTTTGGAGAGCAAGGGTGTTAACCTTGGTAACCTGGCTGTGTGCCAGAGTAAGTAATTACATTTGGCCTCTATAAATGAGCCCCATGATCTCAGCCAGGGAGCTGCAGCGTCATTTCCTCCTGGATGCGTGGTGGTGCACAATGCCCAATGCACTACACCCCGGCACTTGTTGCATCTTGGTGCACGGGGTGACATGGAGAACGGGCACAGGGAGAAACATGGTCTTGATCATGCTAATGCTCTGTTAGATTGCTCTGGGGCTACAGGTGCCATAGAACAAGTCTAGTTCTCTATGGTCCTGCTTCAGCCTTCGGAAAACAGACCAGAAAGGGCAGAGCTGAGTCGGATCAGGCTCCCTACCCCAACAGGGTGACCTGATAAATTGTCACCAGTCAGCTGAACCTCAGTAACAGCCTCTCAGCTCACAGCTAAAATTAGCTGAAATGGCATGAAGAGAATTGCTGAAACCTCCACGAAAGTGATTTAAGCCGAGGCACGTGACCTTGCATTTGTCACGGGCTGAAGCACGCGCAGCCCTGTGAGCACAGTGCAGGTGATGTTTGGTAGCGTGTTCAGCTGTGAAGGCTTGAAATGTAAGTAACTCTGTGGTAGGATTGCATGTTCTACCTGTGACCTGCTCCCACCGTTCCCCAACACTGACTCTGTTTAACCCCTTCTACTGGGACCCAGTTGAAGGGGTCTTCAACTGGTGTCTGGTTATAGCTGGAATGGACCTTGATGTGCAGGAAGGGTTAAGATCAGGTACAATGTGTTGGCCAAGGGTGCTGTACTTCCCAGTGCAGATGCCAAGCTAACCCTGCCTAATCAAGTCTGAGCGGAGATGGAGTGTGTGTCTATGTGGAGGAGATAGATGATAAAGCAAACAAGGTTGGAAGGTGTAAGCAGGAGGAGGTGCTGTGGCACATTCCAGACCATCTTGTCATTGTCCTTTTCAAAGGTCGACTGCTTGGTCTTTAATTTCTGAAACCAGGTGCTCATAAGGACTTTGGGATCACTGTGCCCCCTCTTGAATGAATCCAGCAGCTGTTGTGTGTGTGCCCTTCCCAGGCTGGGCACAAAGGCTGCAGCTTCAAGGTTGCCCGTGGTGGAGTAGTTCCACCTTTGCATGGCTGTTCTGTGTGTGGGAAAGGATTTCAAGAAACAATTGACCAAATGAAACCTCTGTAATGTTTCTAAATACTCAAACACATTAGACATGCCTGCCCAGCTCAGAGATAAATTAGAGCTATTATCACTAGAGCCCAGACAAACAAACGGAGGGCTCTCTCCAAACAAGCCATTCACTCAAGAGACTGGATTTACAAGGGTCAGGGAAGCAGCATGAGCTGCAGGCAGGTGCTTTCTTCTGAAAGCTGTTTAAATTGGCCATATTGACTGGTGCAGAAGGAGGACAGAAAGCACAGCTCTGCCCTTTGGGATCTGGGGAGTCACTTTCATGTGGGAACTGTGGTGCCGTGACTGGCATTTTGCTCCCCATGTCCACATTTAAAGCTGGAAGTTGGCCTCTGTTCTATTTTGCTTTTCTCCCATGTGATGGTTGGGATATCAAGGTGCTGGAGTGCATCAGGGATGCCAAGGCCACTTTGCTTTGCCCTTGGGTTTTTGTTTTTGCTTCCAATGAGGGATGGGGAGCTGAGTTGGTGGTAAGGTGGCATTGAGAGAGAGGTCAGTTCAAATCAGCATCTTGAGCATCAGGGAAACTGCCTGAAAGGATAAACAGAAGCCAGAGTATGTATTTTGGGCTTGGTTTTGTGTGGCAGCTAAAGGAAGGAAGGAGCAGATGCAGAGATGAAAAGAAGTAAAGGGAAAAATAGAACATTATTCTGCTTCCCTGGCTGTCTTGGGCAGTCAGTACTCTGGTGCAGGGAGTGCGGCAGCACAGCTTGCCATGGTGGCCAGGAGTACTACACTGGGGCTGAGTGTGTTGGAGGCTGGGACTCAAAACTCAGCTCAGGTGGGGTGTTGGGAGAAGGGCCGTCATCAGTGCCAAGCCCCACGGGCCAACCTCACCAGACTGGGAGGAGAGGCTGGGCTGTGAGGTGGGGGTTCTGCAGCACTGCAACCTTCACACTGGTCTGGGAGCTCAGGCCAGTATCATCCACAGAGGGTGTTCTGCTCTGAGAGATGCTCTTAAACCCAAAAACTTGGTCCTGAACCAGAGTGTCACTTTCTGGAAAACATCCAGTCTCCACACATGACCTCTGACTGATGATGAATTTGCCATTTCCCTTGGTAACCAGACCTGGTGATTAACTACTCTCACTGTTCAAAATTGTCTTTTATTTCCCATTCAAGGTTCCCTCACTTGGTGTTGTCAACTCTCACTATTTATTTTGGGTTTTGCTGCTTACTGTGCCTTTTACCTGAAAGCCTAACGAACATGCCAATCTCAGCTATTTTCACGCTGTGGGTATCTGGGATCAAGTCACGACGAAGATTTTCTTTGACTGCTGAGCAGACAGAGCCCTTTCAGTCTTTTTCAGGGTTGAGCACAGGCAAAGCAGAAGCTGTTCTCGCCACTGCCTTGAGCATCTCCCAGTGCATGGGATTTTATTTAAAGTCCCAGCCTCTGGTCTCACACTATTACAAGGACCTTCCACTTTATTTTTGCAGAAACCTGAAAACATGACCCCAAAGACAAACAAAAATAATGATAATAATTTGGGGATGTAATTTCTTTTTAATGCATTTTTGTAGCGTTTTCAATTATTGTGAGTAGAAGGGGTGGTGAATGCTGGCTCAGTAGCAAAGCTGCAAACTCACTGAGGAAACACCACAGAGCTCAGGGGGGGTCTCTCCTTGCATGAGTATGTGGTTCCTGCAGGCAGGGTAGACATTTACCTGAAATCCCCAGAGCTCTTCTATCTGCACAGTACCAGAGTAGGTTTAGTCAATACAGGTGGCCTGTCTGGCCTCCCCAGCTCTGAATTTCAAGTTTCATCATCTGTAGGTTCTTCTGCATTGCTTGCCAGGCTGAAGAGCACAAGTGGCCTCACCATCAGTGTCATGCATGTAGAGAGAGGATGAGTTTGTTTTCCAGCTTCCTTCAAGGGTCAGAGGTCCATTGAATGGTGTTGACCTCCCTCTGCTGAGCTGACATGCTTCAGTAATCCCATGGCCTGGACTTTGTTTGTCTTCTACCATGTTTGTTACCTTTCCATGTCTCCTGGCGGCATTGCAGGATGGAGCACTGGGGTGGCCACCTCTCATGGCTGTGGAACTTCTGTCTGGTGGTAGCAGCACTCTTGAAGAAAGCTGGCAGGTCCTTTGAAAGGAGCAAGTATACACCAGGAGGTTTTTAAACTGAAACAGTATGTTGCCTTGTTTAAAGATATTGAGATTATGTGTCTCACCTTTCCTCATTCCTCTGTTTATATTTCTTCATAGGAAAAAAACTATTTGTGAAGTTGGATCCAGAGCAATAGTAGCTTTGGTGGCTAAACCCCAGCTGGTTTTCTGTTGATTTAAAACTTCATCAAGCCCTAGTAATTGCATCCTGTACCTCTTAAGTTTCTCCAGCCCTTGCAGAGAAGGTCTATCTCATTCAACATTTCCGGGCTTCAAGATTTAGGTACTATGACCTGCTATTTCTGCTTCTAGAAGGACTATGGAGGCTGGGAGTTTGGGAGCATGCTTTTAACCACTGTGGATGTCGTGCATGTGTGTTATCCCTTCCATAAAAGATTCTTGCTGGTGCTCAGGCCCTGAAATGCTTCCATATTTATTAAAACAAAACAAAACAAAAAGCTGCAGCAAATAGGGGTTGATGTCTTAAGGGTTGGGAGAAAAAGAGGAAAGGATGTGTAGGGATGCATGTGGTAGGCATATACAGGTTCATATGGCTTCCTACAAGGTCTTTGCTTCTCAGTTATCATACGAGGTCTAACCAAAGGTGTCAATAAAATATTCTATGATGGGCATGTAAGACAGCAGTGACTTGTTTTCTATGAAGTGACCTGAGGAGCAGATGAAGTAGCTTGTGTTCATCTGGCACAATCTGATGAACTGTGGACAGGTTTCTTTGTCCCAGTTTCCAGAGAGTGATGCTTGAAGATGCCCAGCTCTGCTCCCACTGCAGGTACCCAGGCACCGAGGGTCAGAGGAGAGACTGCCAGAGGCTCAGCTCCTTGGAAAATTATCTTGCTTATTTATGTGATGGCGAGGGAGAAGTTTGTGCTTAGATGTCAGTGAATTCATGAATTGGACGACAAAGAATCAAGCTAATGTTCTTTATTTTGTGAAAAGCAGACGCAGTCTTGGCTTTCATTTACTGCAGGAGCAATTGAGAGGTTTTCCTAGCAGAGATCACAGCTAGTGAAACCCTGTAAAGAAGAGTCCATGCCTCAGGCAGGAGGCAGACAGACAGACACAGTGCAAGGGAAACAGTGGCTGGTATTTCAGCACACTTATAGGAGCCAAAAAGCAGAGCTGAAGCTGCAGGGCTGGCCCTGGGAACCCCAGGCCATAGAACTGGCCTCCCTAATCCCACAGCAATGCTCTTAATGTTGACCAAGACACGTTTGTTCATGTGTTGCCCCTGGAGTCACTGGCTGAAAAGCGCTTTGAGGCAACAGAAACACAATGTGCTATTATTTTTTTAGGCTATAGCCTTTCACACATTTTCTCTGCAGAATGGATACCCTCCCTCTTTTTTGTGTTTAGCTGTTTTGTGCTTGCCTACTGTTTCCTGGCCATCCAGCATCCAGCAAAATGAGTCACTGGTCTTGTCTGGGGAGGTAAAATAGTGCAAATTACCCTCATCTGGAAACCCTTTGGGTTTGAACCTGAGCGCCGTGCTTCTGCTGCAGGTCTGTGTCCAAACCGGTGGAGCTAATGACCTGAAACTGCAGGGAAGTTTGGACACAGGCTGCAACTCCATCTCCTGGTAATGCACTTCTCAGTGGATTAGGAGAAGCTTCCCTGGCAAACTGGGAAGGAGTCCAAGCTGGGGAGCTGGTGTGATAGGAACTGACAGGGCTGGAAATTTGATTTCTGACTCTTTGTGCGTGTATTTCTTGTGAAAGAAGAGGGAGAGGGAGCCAGGAGTACTTTGAATCCTGCAATCATTAAAACCAATTCCACTTTTCCTGCCCCTGCCCACCTCCTGATATGTGTGTGAAACAATCTTTACAGCTACACAGCCATCAGATGGTATCGACCTGGCGGTGGAAATTGCTATTGACTGCTACTGGTGCTGCTCTCTGCACTTCCGTGGCTTTTAAAGCGACACTCTTCAGGTGATTTCACTTTGCACTTGATACAGCCTGGGAAGCCACACCTCAGACAGGATGGAAAGGGCATGTATGGGATTTGTGTGTGCAACAAACACACTACTCCTCTTTAGCCAGGGGAAGGACGTTTGAGCAAGCAGGAAGAGATGCTCACTGCAGAAACATTTGCCGAATGAGAAGATTCAGAAATTTGAACTTTTTTTTTCTTTAGTCTATTGTGAAGGGATTCTTGTGTGGCACCACAGATTTTTTTTTTTTTTTTTCCTGCTGCAGTTTCAGCACTAAGCCAAGACCATTCTTTTACCCTTATGAAGGATCCACCTGGTCCTACATCAGCTGAGGACTAGACAGACACATTGATTTCTTGTTTTAAGGGGCACCTCTGCTTCCACATTACAAATTCCCTCTCATCTGCTCTGGGTTCCAAAGAGGGGGGGGGGGGAAGGGCAGGAAATAGTAGTATTTGCCTTTTAATGCAAGTCTTTTGTGCAGCCTAAAGAACTCCTTTCATCATGAAGCACAAGAATGGGGCTCTAGCTCAGGACTGTAAAAATGCACATTTTCTTTTCTCTGAGGCAATTTAGTTGATGGTATTTAGCTATTCCAGCACTTGGGGCTGGAGTTAAGTGGTGGTGAGAGGAGATGATAAAAAAGCTGTGTAAAAGCTGGGGTTAGAGTCTGATCCCTGCTACACAGAGTAAATCTAGTGCAATGCCATTCTCCCATCACTGGTATTGCTTGGGTTTCTGGTGTAGAGAAAGACCTGGGACTGAATGGAGTCAGCCTAACCATGTCTGCCCAGCGGGCATTGCTCTAGCTCTTTCTGTCATTTAAATAACTTGCTCTGATGACCTGACATCAAAATGCAGGTATGTCTTCACCACTGTGAACCAAACGTCGATCCTGGTGAAGGCTTGGGTCCACCCATTCACAAACAGTGCACTGTGCAGTAAAGGTCCCTGTCCTGCCTTCAGTGAAGATCTGGCAGAGGCTGTCTTCTTCCAGAGCAGGCTATGATGGTGAAGTCTCCCAAGAGTTGTCTCCACCTAGGATGTTACTTCAGGGCTGATGTCAGCACTGTGGCCTCCAGTCCATGTGAAATCCATCTGCCAAGCACCAACTTGGAAAATGCTGTATTATATGGGCTATGAAAATAAGCTGAACGTGCTTTGGTAAATATCACTTTTCTGGTCAAGGAGTAAAGCAGGGTTGCTACCTACAACTGTCTGCTCCAGACCTGGCTCAGCTTCCATCTCTCTTTTACCAGCAGAGTAGGAGGTGCTGTTATGAACAGAATGGATATTGCTATTTCTCACAGAGCTCTGCCTTTGCTCTTCCTCCAGACTCATGCCTTTGACTTCAACCACGTGGCAGTGACCAGGAGCAGCAGTTGGCCAGATGTGTCCAGCGTGTGCATGCAAGATGTCTCCCTTCATGTTATCTGGAACAGTGACTGCCTGAAGCTTCTGAGCCAGCCCCTTAGCTCACATGCCAATAACCACTGTTATTAGCTCTGAGTTGTTCCTGACAACCTTGATTTCAGGTCACAAGACTGGCAAGCTGATGAGGTTTCAGGAGATGTGCCTGTTGTTTCCCCACTTTTCAGCCCAAGCCCTGGGAACTCCTCTCCCTGGTTTACACTGAGCTTTGGGGTTCATGTGGTGAGTCTGACTCTTCTTAGCCTGGCTCTGTCTCAGCTGAATGGGAGGAAAAATTAGAAATAGAAAGGGCTGGATGTTGAGAACTTGTCTTGGTGGGATATTTACATTCCCAGCTCACAGCATTGAGGCAGGGAAGGGAGATGGAGCAGGGCTGGGAGATGGGGTTAACTGGGAGTCAGCCGACTGCTGTCTGCTGTTGGCAGAGCTGAGGGCTTTGCAGTAGAGGCAGTAGGGGACCTGGCCTAGGAGTGGTTTAACATGCCAAACACTGCCTTGCATGCTTGGGGCAGTTCTCTGAAGAGAAGGCGCAGGGCACCTCTAGGTGAGCACATGTCCCTTTGCAGCTTTTGCTCACCCCTGGGCTGGTCACAGGTCTTCAGACTTCAGTTGGGAAGCAGGGGGGGCTGATGACTATAAAATACCTGTGTTTGCTTTGCTGCAAAAACAAAAGGCTGTGGCTTCCTTTGCCTCATCTCCTTTTCACCTCTGCTCAGGGTAGTCTGTATCTCCCAGGACGCTGCTCCCATTTCTCTCCTTCCACCCCATATGGCTGCTGGGAGCCCAACATTGCCTGTTCCATGGGGACAGTGGGAACCAGTGATGACTTTCTTCCTCCTTGGGCTCTGCCACTGTCTTTGTCTATTTCTTGTATTGCTCCAGAACTAGACTATCCAGCTGGGGAAAGAGCAACTCTCTGGAGGAAGGGGCTGAGCAGCCTGAAACACAGGAGGAATTTTAGCTCTTTTATTTGAGGCTGGCACAACATGAGCCAAGCGGGGTCTTCCTAGCCTGGGCCTCGAAATTCAGGCTCTGTGCAACACCCACGTGGGGACCCCCAAACTTGAAAGCCAGGTCTGCACTGTGAGTAAATTGGTATTTCTTCAAACAAGGTTTATTACTTTACATCATTTGGGGATCTTTTCCAGTATGAGACTGGGGGAAAAGCACCATGTTAGTTGTTAGTAGCTTTTTGAGTTTTACATGTCCTTTTGTCTTCTTTATTGCCATGACCATAGCACATTCATTCTTTTTCCAGCCCTCTGGCAAATATCTTCTAGCCCTCTCCCAAAGATCCCCCATCCCTTGGACACCTTGACTTTTGCACTTACTAAATGGAGGGTGGAAAGGTTGAAGCTGCTGCTAAATAGACCAGAGTGGGAGGCTGCGAGATCATTCCAGAGCAGTGTTTAAGACCTCTGTCTACTTTGGCTCAACAGGACCTTCTTCCAAAGCCACAATCCACAGAAGCTTGGCTTTCCATTCTCAGGGTTGCAGCTTTTCCTCCCTGTTGGGTGCTGAGCCGATGGGGTCAGTGGGCCACCCACGGAATGTACTAGGTGACTTTGGGCTCACTGCAAGGTGCAAATAGTTTTGGCTTTGCAGTTTTTGTTTTCATTCAGAGCTAGTGACAACCTCTCCTTTCTAGCTTCCCCTCTGGAGAACAGTGCTTAGGGAGGGCAACCCGCACCCCCAAGCCCAGCTTCCAGCTCCACATGTCTCACAGTAACCAGGTGCTGCTGGAGTATAGATGTGTCTTTAACAAACAAGCAGCCTTTGATAATTTCTCTTTCTTCCAGGCTTAACCTGCCTAAATCTTTTTGGGGTGAGATAGGATATGTGACTTGACAGCAATTCTTGGTGTGAATTTTTTTTTTTTCCTTCCTTTCTCCTGGGAAAGAATGGTAAGAAATTAAGCTTTGTGGGTTTTCTGACCAGTCAACTAGAGAAAGTACAGTCCTTGGTGCACTTGGGTTGGGTCCAGGGGCAGGAGAGCTGCTGCTGTGATTTGTGGTTACGTAATCTGCAGCAGTGCCTCCTTACAAGTGAGAGCCGAGTAGTTTTGACATCTCTTTATGACCTGGGAGTCACAGAGAAGGGGTGGTGACTTGTGTTCTGCAAAGACAAAGTCACTGACAAGGGTGGTGCAGGCATCTTTGGTTCCATGGACTGTATGAGAATCCAGATATTTTGAATTCATAGGAATTCAAGTGAACATCCTAGCTTTAGGTTGCTGGCTATTTGAAATTTGGTGCTTCTCAAGGTGATGTGCAATATTGGGATATTACTGGGAAAGCTGTTGATGGAAGTGCTAGTGAAAATGGATGTCTGATTGTGAAGCCTATCTGTCCTACAACCTTCAGGGCCTGCCAGGGGACGTGTTCCCTGGGCTGTGAAGAACCAATATGGGACACAATCATATATCAGTGATTATATCGATCATTGTCTCAGATCCATTCAGTCAAGGGCACCAGCACCTTTTGGAGAGGAAGTGTTGCTCCTGCTCTGGGAGTCTGTGGAGGGTGTTGAATGTGTGGCAGTGACTGTGTGTGAGGGGAAGTGACTCTCTTTTAGGGAACACTGGGCTCACGCTTGAACCAATTAGTAGAATGGAGCTGAGGAAAGTACAGGAGGGACCAGACTGATAATAAGCAAAGTGCTTGAATATGGGAAGTTGGGGAAGAAGCCAAATGAAAATGAAATGAAAGGCTAAGGTCCAACTTCAGCAGTCATGTAGAAAGGGTGGGACAGCTGATAATAGGAACTCCTGCAGGAACATTGGGTCAAAACCCCCACGAGAGAGACTGGAGGAATCTGTGAACAAGCCAAGTGGGAGATATTATCGAAAAGCAAGTCAGCAAATTGGAACTGTTGGCTTGCTTACTGACATAGAGATCTAAGTCTCTCACTGTGACCTCTTTGCCCACTGCTTTGTGGTGACAGACAATCTGAGATGTGCATGGGCTGGTAGGGCTCATGAGACATGATGTCATGAGACATCAGCAAGGATCTTCTTGGCAGACCTTCGCATTATGGGGTCACTTCTCACCAACTTTACTGCTGTGGAGGGACAGTGTTTGTTTGCTCTATCCCCTGAGTCGGGACCGGTGAGAATTGTCTTTGGGGATAGCTTTAAAGCCCCCTTTTATGTAGGTGAAAATCAGAAACCTGTAGCTGAGCCTCTTCCTTTGCAGCTTTTCTCAGCCTTGGAAATCTATGGAAAGCTCAAGAGAGGAAAACTAACTTCTGCCTGACAATGAACTCTATAAAGACTAGTTGAAGGTAAATGATGCAGTGGAAAACATTCCAAACCTATGAGTCTTCAGCTGAGATTTAAAGAAAGTAATTCTCGATACCTCTGGTTCACATGGCGCAGTAGAGATTTCTTTGCCTGTGCTCAAGGTAGATGCTACGTGATCACCTTTGGGTGATAACCTTGGCTCTTGCTAGTGATTCACAGAGGTAAGGCCCTTCCTCTTCTTTTCCCTCCGTTTCCTTACCTGTCAAAGAAGGCTAGGGATATGCCTTCTTAGTAAATCATCTGAAAATGGACTTACTGAAAAAGTGAACCCATATTACTGGTGATAAAGAGGAGGTCTCATTTGGAGGCCTGACTTGTGAGATATCCTGGAGAAACTGTGGAATATAGTCATGTGGTTCTTCCTCTAATGTGGCTTTCTCTTTTTAAAAGAGCTGTATAGAATGTGAGACACAGTAGATGAAAGTGAATTTAACTGCTGTGTTGTATCCTTTGAGGAACATCAGTATTGGCTGAAAGTGGGAAAAAGACCTTTGTTGTTGATTCTGGAATGGATCTGCTTTTATTGGAGGACTCTATGACTGCTTTTGCTGGTATTTCCTCTGATAGCTTTTACCTGACTTGTTTTCAAAATCCTTGTTGAATTTTTTCAGTCTTGAAAAACTGCATTTCCTTGCTGAAATTCAAGCTTGGGGTCTGGAAAAATGTCCAAAATGATTTTGCAGATGGCTTGCTGCGATGTCAAAGTCCCAGAAGTAGGACATTCTGTAAGGGATGTCACCTTATTATTTCCAGGAGGGCAGAGAATTTATTTTAAACAATGCCATTTGCTTTTCAATTACAGACATCTTTTTGGAAAAAAAATTGCAGCAGTGTCTAAAAAAGAGCACGTGATCACAATTAAAGGGTGTGTTGTGCTGTATCAGGAGGTAGCATTTAAACCAGGGAAAGACTGAATATTGACTATAACTCATTGTAATTATACCATCTATTTCAAACATGTAAATATGTTTGGTAGCACTTACATGTTTATGTCAGCTATTGGGAAAAGCCATTTCCCTTTTTGGTAGACTTCTGATGGTAAGAATTTTGTTACTTGCATTGGAATAAGCAACGAACAACAAGTTTAGATGGAGCAAAGAACAAGTTTAGACACAGACATTTTTTTTTGTGATCCCCACTCCTCTGGCTGTAGTGTTTTACCTGTGTTTGGGTTGTGTGTAATCATTTTGTGAATATGAAATATTAATAAGCGATGCATTAATTAAGACATGAATTTTGTAACAGTATACACTGTGATACCAAAGTTGGTGTGATGCAGAGGATTGAATGGGGTGACTGGGAACCCATTTCTGGCTCTCCCACTGCCTGGCCAGCTCTTCCCACTTCCCACCTTAATGGCGATCAGTGGTATTTTGAAGGGCTTTGAGATCTACAGATTGAGATCATTCCAGAAGACCCAGGTACTTTGCTGAAGTCTAACACACAGACCCTGCAAAAAGCTGGAATGCTGATTTAACCTGGCACTGTGAGTGAAGCCGTGTCTCTGCTAAAATTGATGAGAAAACTCCCTTTGCTTCTGGGGACTGGGATCCTTCGCCAGGGGAAATCATTCTGAGCCCATTTCCCTTCCCTTTGACATTTTCTGTCTTATCAAAAGCCAAAGGAGTAAGGAAGAAGGTTAATGACTAAATTGATAAATAAACAATCAGTTCAAAGCAGCAACACAACATTTCCTGGAAAAAATTAAGATTCTCCTCTGAAAAACAGTTCGGAATGTAAACTCTGCCAGACTTCAACCCAAGAGAGATCATCCTTGCACTGCTTACTGTGTTACGGGAGCTGTGGCTGGTGGGAAATAGGAAGGGCTTTGTTTTTTCCATGGTATACGTTAGAGGAAAATTGCAGAAGAGGGAGGAAAAATAATTTAGTTATGGTGAATGGGAAGGGCATTGCCACAGAGATGTCTCGGGTAAAGACCTTTCAGTGGTGTTACAGACAATTTTTATGCTGTTGGACTCTGGACTGCCAGGGTTTGGACAACAAAGCAAGAGAGTCTGTGGCTCTTCCACCAAAAAGAAAATGTTTAAGGAGTCAGAGGCCATGAGACTGCTTTTCAGCCCGGTGTGGCATGAGTGTTGAGGGACGATGATGGGAAGCGCCTCCCTCATGCTCAGAGAAACAGAGTGTGTTTGGCCTTCATTTTCAAGGGCTCCACTTTGCCACAATAACGGTGCATTAACAGCAGCTTGATTTTCATTTAATAAATAATAGGAATTATGCTGCGGTGGAGCCAAGATTTTAAACAAGAGGCTCCCATAAACATTTTCTTCAGGAATCTGTGATAAACCAAAGATAGCGTTAGATGTACGTGGAGGGAGGGGGGACACCAGACTTGGAATCTGTCCATCCACTTCACCATTGAAACAAAACCACTTTTTAACAACCACAGAGGAGAGGAAGCGACGCAGCTTGGCACATACACTTACACTATGTGTGGTGGAAATGTTTATTCTTTATTTCAGAAAGATTTAGTGGGTGTAGAGATAATAGAGCATAGCACTCACTGGTGTCTTGGGGAAGGAGGGGTGATGGTGTTTGGGTTTTAAGGGAGTCCAGTGTCAGCTCCCAGGGGGAATATTTTCGGTAATACCTATTGCAATCTCATGCGCTTGGAAGGCAGGAGGAGATGGAGAAATGAAATGTGCTTTTCAGGAGAGGTGGTGTAAAGGCCCCAGGATTAGTTATCTCTGACAGGAAGGATTATACAGACTCCAGCAGAGGCAGAATCCTGGTACTTTCTGCGTGGGCCTAATGGCTCCTCCAAGTCCCTGTGCTGGGATGCCTCTCTCAGAGCAGCTCGGATGGCTCTGCCCCTTCTTGCCATGAGACATCGTGGGGCTGCCTGGTGCTCACCAACCCCACGTGTGCCTTGTACTCTACTCGTGCCAGCTCCCCCAAGGTCTTCTGGCTCCCCCTCTCTCACGTCTGCCTGGTGTGTTGAGGCATCATGTGGTGACTTGGGAAATGGGAAGGATTTGCAATACCAGAGCCTGTGGTGTCAGCAGGGCAGTGTGTCCCGTGGTCCCCAATGTCCCTGCCTGTCCCCCTGTGGCCACTGTTCCCTTTTCCATGGTGCACGTTCAGCTCTGTTGTGTTGCCTCTCCTCAGAGCTGCTCAAAATCAAACCTGAAAGACCCTGGGCTGACCTCTGGGGATGGGAGAGTCTCTGCCAGAGCTTGAGACAGCCTGTGTCTAGACTTGGTGTGTGAACAAGTGCGTGAAGAGATGACTAAGTGTCTGAAAGTTTGGACCTTTGGAGGGGAGCTGCTTGGCTCTTAGTTTCTTGGATAAAATTCTACTTCCTGTAGAGCCATGGAGATAAAGGATATTTTTTCTCCTTTTTTTTTTTTTCTTCTTTTCAGAAAAGTAAAAAATACATAGATATGTCTTGGGCGAGAAAGTAGAAACCTTTGAAAAATTTTGGCAAATCGAGCAACACAAAGAATGCGTTGAGTGAAACATTTCATAGCGACAAAAATCAAAACATCTCACTTCGCCTTCAACCACTTTAAAACATTTTAATGGTTCAAAAGGAAATTTCAGAACGAAAAGTCATGTTTTGCTTAAAACACTGGAAAGTGTTTTATTTAAAAGGAAGAGTGGAAACAAAACAACTGCTTTGGTTTGTGGTTTTTTGGTTTTTTTTTTTTGTTTTTTTTTTTTTTTTCCTCTTACTGCACTGAACCTGATGGTTCTTTCCCCAGCCTGTGCTGATGTCAGGGACCAGGGCCAGGCCCCTCTTTCCTTGTGTTATGAGGGGCCTGAAACCGGCAGTCCTGAGAGCTGAGAAAGGGTCAATCATCTCCCACACCAGAAATTCTCGTATCACCATTAACTGCCTTTTATTTATTCTTTTTTATATATGATAGCAAGCAGGCCCTGCCCCAGGGCCATCCCTGCTCACCAGCTGATGCCTACAGAAGCCTTTTTAGCTGCAGGACAGACTCAGATCCCAGGGAATGCAGAAAGGGGCTGGGGAAGTCCTTCTCCTCCAGAGCGCCATAATACATAGATCTCAGTGGCAGTCTTGGTGGCCTTGGGACCTCTGTTAGCATCCCTTGCCCTGTTTGGGCAGGTGTGGGACATGCCACTGCTGATGTGTGTGATGTGCTTGGGGAGGCCCTGCTTGTGGGACCAAATGGATGAGGGAAGGGGAGAAGGAGCACCATGAGGAGACACACCAGTGGGTGAAGTGAGAAGGAACACTCTCTCCCGTGGCTACAGCAGAGAGGAGACCGTGCTGCCCCCGGGTGTGGAGCAGACATGGGGACAGCAGGGAGAGTCTGGCTGCAGGAGCAGGGGGAAGGCAGAGGCTGCTGGCAGGACCCCGGGGGGCTGCGTGCACATCGGGTCGTAGGGCCAGGGGGAGCCTCGGGGGAGATAAGGTGCAGCAGGATGATGGAAGG